>DWQX01002894.1:0-19848 GCA_018245475.1 Pharmacophagus antenor
TTAAAAACAGTGACCTAATCTCCTGAACTGATGATAATTTAGTACTCCAATAATAAGGTTTACAATATTTTTTCAATATCTATTGCTCTTCTTGAAATAGTTCCTTTAAAACTGCCATATACGTGACGTTCTGACTACCTCCTTCTATTCTTGTTTCCTTAGTATCACACGTTGGGCTATATCAAATTCTATATGTCATCCCTATTACACGCACGTCAACGTTGTGTCAGACAGGGACATAAAATACGTGTTTTTCTCAAGGAATCTATCATTCCAAACTAGTAGCACGTAGATATAAAACCTAATACTATCTCTTTCTAATATAACGTTTAGTTAAACGATAGAGCAAAACAGACGTAGAGATTATAGAATCATGAATTCCCATGTATAAACAAACACACACACGCACACAGATATATACTAGTACGTTTCTGGATACGTGTTACGTACGGGAGCGCTAGCCTAGACTCGCTGCGTGATTCTTATACCCTAGTACTTTCTAAGAACATCTAATGCTGCTAAGAATTCTAACATACATGAAAGGTGAATCGTGAGAGATAATTTAAGTTGCTGGGTCGAGTTAGAAATCAAAGATTTCCTTTATTAAGAATTACTACTCTATGCTTTACCGACACAGTTTTTATTCAATTGAACCTTGTTCGACGATGTATTGCAATCATTATTTATAAGGGAAGTTAAACATTAAATATATTTGTTTATTTTTGTTTCTGATTTGCGAATAACCATATGAAAGGGTACATACAAAAAAAAACTAAATATATTTTTACCACGCAACTTCTAATAACAGGCTTATTAGATTAAGTATAAATTACCCATAACTATTTTTTTTTATTAAAACAGTTTTGGGATACATTCTTTATCATAGAACGTAACGAATAAACGCCTATATATTCTAAGTTATGTAAATTAATAGGATTGAATAAATAATCTGTAACTTCTTTACTAAATAACACAAAAAATAACTCATCGAAATACCTCACCGTTTATTTTATTCTGTCTAATGAACGTTGACGTAACTCAAATATTAGCCAATTTATTTTCCAATAATGAATCCTGGAAAAACGCGAATATTTGACACACACGTGGTTCTAAGCTTAAAATTGTGAATAATTTCATTTACAAAACACTATTATTGTCATAAATTTTTAAATTTAAAATGTTTACCAACAAATTAACTTAACCAATTCTGTATTCATCAAAGGCTCATAAATTTACTAACCATGTTTTCAGAATTCTTCCAACAAACAATGGAAACCGATAAATCTCATTTTCCCATAAATATTTGTAATTATTTATGAAAATTCCTAAAAGAACTGTCAGAAATCTAAAATACATTTGACAATAAGCTTTGTCAACATGTAGTCATTTAAAAAGTAACATTATATCCTTATAATAAAGTACAATATAGAAAGCAACAATTCAAAACGTTAAAATTTCTACTTCATTTGCAATAACTGTCAAGTAACACATAATCAACAAGTTTTAAAGCACACGTCTCGAATAAACATACACAAGTGTTAATGCAGAAATAGAATAGAAAAGAACATTAGTTCCATTGTTTCTATTTGTATTTACGATTTTCAAACGTACAGAAATGGAACTTTCTTCTTAGTAATTAGCGAGTATGATACTTTAATGATATTTTTTTTCACACTTCAATAACTAAGCAAAGCAAAAAGAGTAGTTATAAATTGACATCGATAGCTCAATCAGTTTTTATTAGGCCTGCTTTAACCGGTAAATCTAAATAATTATATACGTACGTATTATCTGTCACAATTTTATATAATTTAATGTATAATAGATTAGGATCATTATTTTTTCAACATATTTATTTTGGGACGATTAAACAAAGTAATATCAAAATTCGTATGTACCGTTCATATAGTAACTTCAACAAGTACTGTATTCTTCACGTATAGAAACATTTCTTTTTTAATCTTTATTTTATTAGAGGTCTTTATCTTGAAGATATGCTGAACCCTTCGTAACTACTATATACATTTAAGTCAAAAACAAAAATAATGTTCAAATTAATCTTATAAATCTAAAACGTTTGACACTTAATGATAGCGTGAAATAATTCCTTGGCGACAAAAACACACATACCACTATCACATTTACGAGAGTACAGCTTTATTACGCTGTAGTGTGAATCTAAGAGCGTGACAATATTTTATAGTTCTAATCTTCAGATCCCAATCCAATTAGATTGCCGTTCTCCATCATATATATTGTATGGAATATGACACTCGAACGGAAAACGAATAGTTGTAAAATTGGTTTGTGGTCGGAGACGAAACTGGAACATTGACCTTAACATACAATGTTCATGTAATGATGAGACATTTCGACGTGGAAGACTGAAGCTTGCCCAGTAAAAAACGTGATATTAAACTACGCACGATTTAGCTTTGATAGATCTAAGAATAAAGCATACTTAAGCGAGATGGAAGACTATTTTATAATTTTATTTTTTTTCCTCCGTATGACTGCACAAAAAGAGGGAAATAATGCCAAAAGGCATTTTCTTCCGGGCAACTTACATAGTTGTAAAGAGAGATACGGGGGTGCAAGGAAAAGCCTATCGCTATGTGAAAGACCGGTTTGGTATTTGTCATTTAGATCTGTAGAATAAATTTATAAAATGAAATGTCGGAACATAAATAGCTATATATATAAAAAAAAAACTAATTATAAAACTAAATAGAAATATTAAAAATATTAAAAGAATGCAGGAAATGAGTTATAACGAATTATTTTAATTGCATTTTAATTTCATATCGAAGTGATAGCGGTGAAAGCATGGAAATATTGTATGAATAAATCAAATCTTGATCTTGAATTTAGCTTTTACAACTAAAGAAATAAAACTATACATTCGTGAGAATACCATTGTTTTGATTGATCATGACCAATTCTGTCTTTATCTTTCGAAGGTTGATGATTACTATTAATTTGGAAAGTCTTACAAACAAATTTCGCGTTTCGAAATGTTTTCATGCTTTATCACAGATGGAATGTGTGTGTATCGATAATGGAATCACACGACCTCAATTTCACGTAATATTAAGTGGCGATGAAGTCGTAGACACTTAAGTGTGGGTGCTCAGAGTACTCAGGTTTTCATATGTATAACGGCCAGCTCAAAGAAATTCTATTATTATAGCAGATTGACTTTTGAGACAGCTAGAGATGCTTCAAGCAAAAAATATTTGCGATATAGATTTCTTTTTTTTTTTATTAATAACTTTTATTATCTTCTTGCCATGGTAAGCAAGTAAAGACGAACTTGTTACGCGTTTGGTGGAGTCTATTGGAGCTCAAGGTCAACTGGTTATTGACGTGGAATGAAATACATTTAAAAATATGATCATGATATCCAGTTTCGATTTTCTTTTTATTAGTTAATTTAGCGCTGTTTTTTTTTAATTTAGTGTTCTATACTATAAAATGTTAGCACTATAGAATTCTTATACTGTAAGTATAATGAATAAAGTATTACCTATATCTACAAAGTAACTAGGATTGCAGAAATTTAACTTTTAACTATTTAATTGAATATAACTATTTTAATATAAAATATTACCTACTTCTACTAAGTAGTTATATAATTTGAATTCTAAATTAAATCAACTTTATTTACGGCCAACAACCTTACATTCGTTAAGAAACTTATGTACAACAATTTGGCTACATTTTTACCTTATCAGTATGTTTAAAGGATTTTGGTAAAACGTGAATGTAGTTTTTGGTTGTGCTGTCAATAAAAAATCGTGAGGAATGTATATACTTTCCAGTTCATTAAGCGCAGTGGTCCAAGCACTACAACGGATTCTTTAGAATTGCGTACTTATACGGGCTATATTAAAATGACCATGTGATGACGCACACAACCTCTTCATCAGATAGGCAGTCTATATTTGCACTTTTTCTTTTTGGCTTTCCGTTTTAAATTCAAATTCGAAATTCGTTTAGTAATTTAAAAAAACGACTGTCTGACGATTGTCAGTTGCAAATAAGGGTAAGAGGAGTGATGACGTCAGATACACATCTCATTTTCACGCTATATAGCTTTCTCTTTCTTTAATAAACTATTACCGTACTTTTGGATAGTGGTAGGGTATTTCAAACCCGCCTAGCTAGCTACCATGCTTGATGTCAATCTGCCACCATAACAGTAGTGCTGTGTTCCGCATCACACGTGAAAGCCAGAAGTATTGTAGGCGAACGCGGTTCATCATCTACGGGCCCATTGTCACTTAACATCAGGTCAAATAGATGTCAAGTGTTAGTCCATAACCGAATAAAAAAAGATCAGTTCAGTAATTGGAATATTAATGTATAGCTTCAGTAGTGGTTACTTGACTATTGGATAACTTAATGGAATATATAATAAAGATGAGGTTACCTATTATTATATTATATGCTTATCCTTACTTTAATAAAAATAATAAAGCTATACTGTTTTATGATGACGACTAATTAGAAAAGATTATAAAACGTTTCACCGACTATTCATAATTCTGCACGTAGATAAGAATGCGTAAACAATTACTTGAATCATTGCATGCCACATGATAAATATAAATATCAGCTATAATATCGTAATTATAAATTTCGAAAGAGCTTGTTTATCCCTAGTTTGAATTTGTTGAATGTTGTGGACTACACTTGATATATTTCACACTACAATTTTACGTGATGATAAGTGATAATGATGCTGCAGGTCAATGTTTCCCAAGGTAGTGTGTAGTCCCCTCAGGGGGGCAATTCTGTCATCTGAAGGGGGGTCAATCGGCAATATTAAAAAAAATTGCTAAAATAATTATTAGAATTTTCCGTTTTCATTTGTTTTCGGGGGCATTGGGTAAAAATTGCAAGGGTCGAGGGGGACATAGAAACATTTTTTACTCAAAAGTGGGACATGATATCAAATAGGTTGGGAAACATTGCTGTAGATGGTGAAGTCTGCACGCCCAAAACACTCTCGTGCGTATCACAACGTAAACAAAGCAAGTAGCCGGGTTAGAAATACCCCTAACACTAATCAAACTTTACTACTCATTTTGCTTCTGATTTAAATTCGGGCTGTCCGTGATAAAAGGCAAACGGTAGATCTACTGCTACACGAAGATAGAAAAAAATTGTCATTTAGGAAGTAAAAATATTTCATATCAGAAAGTCACATTGTCTAAATTTTTTACCACGCACAACCACCCTGTGGAACCATTTGTCGCCAGGGGTATTCCTGGACCGATCCAACTTAGGACCCTTCAAGAAACGAACTTACTCTTTCATTAAATGCTGGTAACGCAGCTGTGACTCTCCGAGTGTTGCGACTGTTTACGAGCTACGGTGATCACTTTCCATCAGGTGAAACGTTCACTCGTTTGCTTACACTTGCAATATGAAAAGAAATTCTTAAATCCTTAAGGTATTTGCACACTAAAGCGATGCGTTATGTATCAATATAAATATACAATATATACATCAAAATGAGCAATAACTCACCATGGCTGAGGCATCCTAAGAACAAGAGGCCGATTAATTGCGTCAACATTGTACTCCGCTTACTGTACCCCGGTTGCTGATGGTATAGTATGCGGCCTCCGTCGCTTCATTTGTACGGATGTGACTGTACTCTGCGTTTCACTTTAGTTATCACATTCGCAATTTAAACACTTTATTTATGTACACCCACACACACAATCACCGATTCGGGGAACGTGTTAAGATCTGAAACAAAATAAATACTTTGATCAATGCAATGATAATAATGAATGTTAATTTTATTTGTACATCTCTATCGAAGATGTATCTTTTTATTAAAACGCCTGCAAGCGCGATGCAGATATAGTCGGTGGTTGTTATATAATAAAAATTTGCATATAAAATGATTACAAAATATTATTAATTAATGTTTTCATACGCGAAATTATTACGAATTCGACCTTCGGAACTCAACATGCACCTTTGGTTATTCACCCTCTATTCCCTAAAGAAAAGTCAGAGCCTCTTTCGTTGATTTCCCGCGATACAAAACAATAGTGATAATCTTGCAGCGTTATTTTCGCGATTAGAAAATAAACAACCATTTTGTGAGAGCCTAAAATATCTTTAGCGAACACACTTCACCATCTACGCCCCCATTGTCACTTAACATTATATGTCAATCGAGGTCAAATGTTAACCCATTACCGTTAAAAATATTAATAAACATATCTCGTCTCAGTTTTAATGGTAATTCTCAAGCAGTGTAGTTAAAAAAGTCTTTATAGTCTGTGTTCAATATTGCTATAGTGTAAAATTTAAATACAACATCCTTGTGATAAATATTTGAACGGTAAAAAAAACTTTTTCTAACATTAAGTGCTTCGATATTGTCATTCAAGTGCGCTTTGAGTCCCTTATTCTTATTCGCATAATGTTTACATTTAAATGATCTTAAATTGGCTATTTTCAATGCTAGTTTCCTATAACTCTTACCTTAAGTGAAATGTCGAAAGCGTTTAAACATATTATTCCCATAAATTACAAATCCAAGCGCACAAAGTATAGACTTACTCCAGCCTCGACCTTTTTGTACATTTAGATCGTACTTTCGAACTAACATAGTTAATATTATAAGTGATTATTTTCGATGAAACAATATACATATATAACTTTCAAAACAATGGAAAAAAACATATGGTTATTGACGTGAAATTTGAAAAAAAAAAAATGTGGGTTAGATACCAGAAATAAACTGTGTACATTATCAGTTCAATCAACATTGCACAGAAAAAAATAAGACCGAAATCGGTTTAGACAGGTTTGGGAGCTGCGATGTCAAAGGTAGTCCATGTACATACTATTTTTTTTATCCAATTTTATCCTCGTTTCATCTGATTTTAAATTACATTGAGGCCATAGATGGTGATGCGTGTTCCCCGAGAAAACTTCTGACTCTCAAATGCATGACTGCCTGAACACAGCAAGAGTATTATATGGGCAGCTCTCGCCTGACGAGTTCGAAAAACCGTACCGGCATCCGGAATCCACTATTCTTGTGGCTATGGAATCGAACCCGGCAGCTCCGCGTTACATGACAAACGGGTAAACCACTATGCCACAGAGACAGTCAAATCCTACATACATAAACAACTGACGGATTTTGATGGCCTTCATTTGATGGTTTTATCTAATTCGAGAATTGTTGGGTTAAACTATGACACGTGACGTCTTGTTAATGATAAATTAAAGGCAAAGCGTGATACATTTGTGTCATTTCTTGTTAACTTTTCAAACTCGCTCAAAGAAAGTTAATAATGGAATGTAAATTCAATGTACGCGTTACTACCGACATGAAACGTCGCAAATCGATACCCTCGTTACTATTAAGGGCTGTACGTCTGAGTACGCGGAATGTGGACGTTTTAACGAAGTAATAAATTGTAGTACGCGCAGTACCGAAATCTAGTTCGCTACATTTAATAAAAAATTTAATTTTTTTTCTGGAAATATAAGAAAACATTAATGCTTCAAATCATAACAATTTCGTAAAGAAAAACGTGAAAAAGCGTCCGTAAATTTAGTGTTCAAATACTTTAATATATTTTCTCAGAATTTCAAGTACGTCGCTATTTTCTTATCATTTTGGATTTTTTTAATTTTTTTTTAAATATCTCTTAAAACATCATTACATGACTTAATTTGAAAACAGCATACGCCCACCCAAATCAATGTGGGGCGAATGACAACTAGGGTCTACTATTTATTCATAGCTTTTAGATTAATAATGTTAGTTGAAAAATATAACAATCGCCTACTATATACAACAATGTCCCGTACAAAGCAATCGTAATATTTTGCAAAAAAATATTTTAGAAATGATGAGAGGCTAGTCGATGTTATAAGTATAGAGATGATTTCGACAATGTATTTCTTCCGCTTTCTCATCGAGTGCTAGTTTACAACGTCTTTGGTGTTCGTTACAAGTAAAATACCAGCCGACAGCCGCATCGCGGCCCGTGAAAGTTGGAGGTTTACCGCAAACCGTCCACGCTCTAACGCAAACGTCTGCGTTACGTCGGTTCAAAATACGCGCGGTAATATTTTTTTTTTTATTTCCACCCGTAGAATGCGAGTCCGCTTCTGATGTTTACCGATGCGTTCGCGCTACGTTCCAGCGATTTCTTTTTGGACGAAACTGTTCGTTTTTTATTTTTCTTTTTAGATTAAACGGTAATATATATTGGTTGCCAATTTTTGTAATGAATACACAATCATACAGGAACAAATATTGTGTTGAATGCGACCAAGGGTTTTGTTGTTGGTTCTTTTTTTTAATGACTGAATACGCCAGCCAGAACTTTTGTTTTTTTTTTTTTATTTTATTTTATTCTACATGTATATTATTACGAAGAGATATATTTTATTTCATTTAAATTGTCATTTCAAACGTTTCATTTATGATTTATTTTTTGTTAATTTTTATAAATCAAATGTTTTGCCATTTAAAGTCTTTAGAACAACCCTCTAACTATTCATACGACGAAATGTGAAAATGGACAAGACGTTCATATGTTAATAAATGACGCATAACAATAAAATGTTACGTGGGATTATTACACAACACAACATTGCGATCGTCTTCAAAACATCTCAAATGAACTTTGAAACGGACAATATTTGCATATTACTTACTTCTTAACACCAAAAATATTTAATAGATATTCACATTCAATTTAATAATAATATTTACTTTACGATTTATAATGAAAAAGAAGAACGTCTTGTATTTAAACGATGGTAGCAATCTAAACTTTGCATATAAAATAAAATAAATATCGTAGACATTTCAGACATAGTACTCTGATCTCAAGATAAGTAACTAAGCAGCGCTTGTATTATAGGTTATCAGAGACCGATATATATACATAGATGTTTTAAAATAAATACTTAAATATAGTTAAACAAACAGACTAAGAACAAATAAAACATGAATTTTCATCACATTAATGTTTGTCCTTACCGGGAATCGAACCCACGACCCATTGTGTAAGAGGCAGAGTTACAACTTTTACGCCAACGGGCCAGACGAAAATAAATATAGTACAGTAGTTATGACTAAGTTTTCATGTTAATTGTAATGTTTCTAATACAAAATGATTACAATTATTTTCATTGTTTCTATGTATTTTTTTCTATTCCCATGTCTGTCTTTATATACTTTAAGACATATGTTAACGTGCAAGCATTGTTGGTTTTAATATCCAAGTAAATAATGTAATTTTTTCTATTAGGACCTATGTATTACTAAATGTTTATTATTATTATTAGGTATATGATAACGGGGCGATGTATATGAAGCTCTCTTATAAGAACTAAGCATGATTAATAAACAGTTATGTCCCGTAGTTTGAAGTAAAAACAAATTATTACTAACACAAATGCGATACGTACAAGAAACTTAATACAAATTGCATTATAAGCAGAAAATTATAGGCTTAGTTGCGAATTAACAATGTGTTAGTAAAAAACAAACTGTTATTTATGATCCACATCGCTATAAAAATGTGATGAACAAAAAATGCAGATTGAAAATGTTATATATTTTATATTCATTGCGTTTTTTTCGATCTCCACAGACTAGAATTTTATTTAATAATAATTTAATATTTATTTATTCGCTTGATAATTAGGCAACGTTAGTGTAACTTCATTTTTTTTAATTGATCATTTTCTAATTTTGAACTCATTATAATGATTCAATAAATGGATGTAATGGACAGAGGAATGGATAGAGAGCTGAGCTTTGCTGGTGGTAGTCTCTGTAGATGGAAACTATCTAGATAGGCACCACCACAGCTCCTATTACCATCGCCATACAATAGTACAAAGGTTACTGTCTTTCGTTTTATAGTTACCAACCTCAACGCCAAGTGTTAGCTCATAACCGATAAAAAAATAAAAAAACAGTAACATGTCACGCCCTAAGACCACGATGATTATGTGATAGGTGTATATTTTATTTTTTGGATTCCAAGCGAAATTTCATCGGAAGGATAACTCTGCTTTTTGTAGAAAAGTAAGACTTATGTGGTAAATATAAACACAAAAATCCACACGGTAGTCTCAGAGCTGAAATGGCTCTCTATTCAGAATACAACCTCGACCTCTCCAACGCTATACTATGGATAGTCTTTTATGGGCCCTGCACATACCAATCCTCGGCACCCTCGCAGGATCTGCCACAATGTCTCAAACCACGTCTAGCTATCGTCCACTTTGGTGTTGTTGCTTTGTATATATCCTAACTAGCTTTCTTATTGGCAATCATTCATGATAAAGCGAATATTCTAGTTATGAGAAAAAATGGTCAATCAGTTTGTATATCTTGAGGTTTAATTATTTTTCATTAGCTTATAGAAAATTTAATCAAAATAATTTTAGAAAAAAAAAACAGCAAAACAGAACAAATTACAATTAAAGAAATTTTTAATCAGTTGAAAAGAACGTTTCATTTATTTCGATAAGGAATATTATTCGTTTTATTAAAACCAATCACCTCTATTACATGTAACTTAAATTAATGTCTAAAAAAAATCTGATGAATGCGTTCGTCACTAACTTCGACACACCATTCGAAGTGTAAATAAAACAAACCAATTTCCGAGTTATTCCAACAACAATATATAAATGGTTTATCCATTCATTGTGCATGCACCTTTGTATTATAATAAAAGGCTTTGTATTGCCATGAACCGGATAGGCTATGAGATTGTTTCGTCAAAGGTATCTAATTAAGGTAACATTCTCTTTATTTAATATTAAAAGGGCATTGGATCCAAACGTTTTCATCGAAATTTACCAAGTCTCATTTTCCTTTTTAAATTTCAACAAAAAGAGTTAACAATAAGTTGAGCTGATTGAATTATTAATTAAAAATTTTTTCAAAAATGTTACGTACTTTGTAAAAGTCATTGTGATATGTATGCTTGTTTTGATTGCTGATGTTTTCTCGTTGATGTTTCGATATTGGCTAAATACATTTTATAATAAAAATAAGCTGTAATTCTATAATTCGAAAAGGTAAAATGTACAATAGATATTCTATAAGAGTCCACATTTTAAATGCCGAACGAATTTTGTAAAACCACAGATAAAAATCAAAAAATCTCTCTAAAGACCCACGTCCCAATAGTGACGCGTATTCCAAAAACAAATAATGTACTGGGACAGCGTTAAATCCGTACGGTCGAATCCAATATCCTCGTAACATATGAAGCATACCAGCTAAACAATTTTCTTTTTTCGATAGGATTGCGAATGTAGTAAAAGTTTGTATTTTAATTTTGTTAATTTCTTCATTATATTATTAAGTAAATAAATTATTTAACAATAAAAAATATGACAATCTTCTCAAATTAAGATTTATTTGAAAAAAAAAACAGCTATTGTTATAGAAGTCATTAAAATATAAAATTAAAGTACATCATAATTTTTTTTATGGAATATATGCTAACATTTAATCTCAATATCACATGATGTTAAATGATGATGAGGCCGTAGATGGTAAGGCATGTTCGCACAGGATAAATATTCGTTTTAATTTTTTAATCGAATAACAAAAATTCATTTAATCAGAACGATTAGGTCAAAGCAATTAAAAAAATAAATAAACCAGTGGCTCGAATACACAAATGTGAAAATAAATAGTTCTGTGTGAATACAGCTCAACTAAGCGTGATCCACTTGACCACGTCGCGGTAGAGCGCACCGCGATGTCTACGCCTTTCTCCGCTTTGACGGACCACAGATTAACAAATTCTGCAACGTTAATTCTTCATTGATAAACTGGTTGTTTAAAAGAAACTCAAATTAGACACGAATGATTATAGAAAAAAAAAACGAAGATCTCTTATGTATGTTATTCTTTTTTAATTTTTTTTTTTTGCAAATGTGTAGAGATTTTATTTATTTAAAATAAACTATGGTTGTATCTTTCAAGATACAAATTTATAGACAAACTAATAGTTCATTTAATATACAACGGCATCAAAAAACAAACTGTAATATGTTATTACATAATTTCTTAATTATTTGTTTAATGGAACCTGTTTTCGTTAGTAGAATATCTATGTTTGCCATATAGCAAAAAACGATACAAAAAGTATGTTATTGTTTTCAGTCAAATCAACCGATCTTAATATATTATATATTAGGTCAATATTAAATAAAAAAGGATACTTAATAAGATTGTCGTTGTTTTCCGATATCAGATATCAATTTGCAGAAATCGGAGGTTACAGTAAAGTAATTATGAAATAAACTTAAAAAAAATCACAAGAAGAAAAGCACAATGTTAGAAATAAACAAAATTATTTTTAAATACTTCAATTTAGAAAACTTATGACCTTGTTTATTTTACAAGGAAGCCCAACATTACTTTTCATTTAATCTTTTCTTTAAATCAAATAATTTTATAAAACTTGCAATAGCGTTACCCGGTATTAATGGGTAAACTCTTTGGCAATAGGGTATTTGTATATAGTAGTATTTAAAAATGATTATTCAAGAAATACACTTACTTTAATAAAAATCTTTAAAAAAAATCGAACGTCATATCAACTACTATAATCTATGAACGATGCTACAAAGTAAAAAAATATTCAAATGACTTGTCACATTACACATTCAAGAAGAACATTTCCGTAATATATGTTAAAAATCCCGTTGAATCCATCATAATGTTATTGGTTTACCGATTCACGCCATTTATTTTATTGAGCCAAAGTGATAAAGACCATAATGGCTTACACTTTAAGTTCGAGCCACATTGTCGATTACGGCAACATATTACCATCGTAATAACTTTGTTCACTCTTGTTACGAAACGATATTGAATGCTTCGTATCATATCATTTATATGTTGCGGAGTTCTTCGATCAATTCGCTTTTGTTTCCATTGACGTCTTTGTGATGGCGGAAAAAAATAAAGAGTTTTTTAAAACATAATCTGTGGCGATAGTGATGTATTTTGTTATACGTTTGTCGATATTTAAAACGTGTATTTTTTTAATGTTTATGTTTCTTAATGTGGATTATGAAGTATGTGCGGCTGCAGGCAGTCTTACAAGAGTTTAGAGGAGCTCGGAGGTGTTAAAGTACGCTACAATTATATGAAAATTAGCACAGCGATATAGTGAAGAACAAAATGTGGTAAAATTTGAGAAAAATTTGAGGAATACTAAAATACTTGCCTATTTCTCTAATTAATCGATATAGAAAAACAGTTACAAATATCAGCAATAGAAAAAAAATAACTACCATTTCAACGAACAACTGAATACCAAATGTAATATAGCACTAAAAGATATGTTGAATTGAAATCATTTCATCTCATCTGTTTACAGTTAAAAAATATCCTTGAAAATCAAATAATACGGCGACGAGAGATTAAAGAATCCCACTTATTTTATACGTAAGTTACATAGAATTTTACGATTACTAATATTTAATACTAAAAACTGAACAAAGCAGAAGGGAATAACCAATTCAATGCACGACTCTTTAATCTATGAACGAAGTTCCAATCTCAAAATAAATCAAAATAACTGAATTATAATGAAATTAAAACAAACATATTGTATGGACATAGACGTAATAAATTCATAAATTCTTATAATTATGTTTACGTTCGTGACAATAACGGAATGTTGATGAATGAACTGACATGATTATACTTCGTCATTCAATTGTTACGATTATTCCGCGTTCTGCTTCTAACTGAATAAATAACGTTAATTAAGTCTTCTTGAATAAAATGATCATTAGCAGCATCAAAAGAGTAATCAGTCGATTGTTTCTAATTAAAAGTAAATTTTGATAATATTTTTATATTAGATTAATATTGTATTTAAATCATCTGCCTCCGTAAGGCAGAAGTTCAGCCATTACCTTGTTATAGATAGGTTTACGGATTGATTCAGAGGCCGCTTGTGTATTGGAGTTCAGTATGTAATATACATAGCTGGCCTAGCTAAGCGCTAGGACACACTATATCCATATGAATGTACATATTTACAATAATACTAAGCACAAATGTAATGTAACTATGTTTTAATGAAAACAAACATTCTTTATTTATTGTTTATTTTGTTACTTTGTATAGATTGAAATATTTTTAAACATCATACTCGTCGAGATGAGCAATACAATGATCAGATGCTAAATGACACAAATGGTCATAACATATCTTTCCATTTTCAAAGTCTTATTGCATTTGGCGCCTTGAAACAAAATATGAAATGTCTCATTAGTCTGATGGATCTTATAAATTAGCTTTGTAAGCACCTTTTTAACCGGAAAATAATAAAGTAACGTTTAGACTAGAGCCCTTCGATGAGTAGAAAAAGTATCTTAAAACTAACTTTCATTTCACGAAAAAAAGACTGGATTTTTTTTTAAATATCCATAAAATATTTTATACGCAACACTGAGCTTACTCTAGACTCTTCCGGAATATTTTATATTTTATTTACCATATCCACCCCGCCTAGCATTAAAAGTCAACGAGCATAATTCTTTTAAATATACAAACGTAACACTTTTTAAAACTTTGATTATACCACAGATTTCATTTCAGGTATGTTATAGCAATTATTGTTAATAGAGACGTAGTTATTTATATACTAAATCTAAAATAAGTAATCAATCCTCATATAAATTAGTTCAAATATCTCTCTCGTTAGCCGATTGGTATTTTATCACATTTCTTATCCACGCTCTAATAACGATGGATACGCCAAGAATTCAAAGTCGTATTCATTTATTATTTTGTCTCTTTCACTCATTAATTATTAGTTATTTTCCTGAGGATAATGTTTTTATCAATATTGTATACACTGATAAAAGACTGGACCTTTTAAATTTGGACATATGATTAAAACTAGTGTCCCTAAAGTTGACCCTTGAGAAAATCTTAGAATTGCTATTTAACTAGTTCAACTCCAGACATTGTAGATTATACAACGATATTATTAAAGCGATATTGTAAATTCGTATTTACATAAACTTGAAGAAATTGAATTGGATTTAAGTACCATTTATATTAACCAGTAAAACAGTGAAGTAAAGAAAAATTATATGAAGTGATTTTTAAAAAAAAATTGAAAAAACCATAAACCTAATAATTATTAAAGGAAAAATTACTAATATACGTCATCTTAATACAAAATTAAAAAAAATATATGTTGGGTGTGTACAAAGTATTAACAATTGATATTATTGTGTACGAAATTTTATTCAATTAAAAATTGTAAAGAAATGTAGAATAAATATGTTCAATTGATATTATAATCAATTAAAAGACAATAAGATTAATTTTTGAACGGCGACTAGCAGTGTTACGTAAGCGGCTATGTGGAAAGTCCGTCTTTGCAAAACACCGGATTTTATAGTTTAAAGTAGGACGTAATCATTGTAAAAAAAAACAACTTTTAACATCCCACAATTTACAATTGCGTAATAAAATGCAAATGTAAGTTTTACTCATTAAAAATTAAAGGGTAATTAAAAATACTTAATACTTAATTTGATCGTAATCTTTATTTTGTAATCATGATCATTTTCATCAAAGTTTAAATATTTTAATATTTTTTTACGTAATTAAATGATCGAGTATTATGTCTTTCAATGTATATAACAGAAATATTTCGCCTATGTATAATTGTCACGGTAATAATAAAAGAAAGTTCAAGACATTTAGTGTTTTTAGAGATATGTAATGATAAGCGTAGACTAATTGTACTTACTTAAAGCAATCAGAATAAGTGATTATAAGATAACAAGTTCGGTAATGAGAGAGGTAATGAGGATGGTTTTAACTTATAAGCATAAGAAATGCTGGCGTCGCTCTATGACGCAACAGTATTGGCGTTAGAGAAAGTACACGCAGGAAAGCGGACTACGCGGCCATTTTAATTCACTAAAAACGTCATTCATTAAGCAATAAAGCAACGTAGAAAGTTTTTTTTTCGAGAGCTACAATTTATTACATAAATTTCACATACCTATATAATATGACGAAATTCCATAATTTTTGCTAAATTAAACGTATTAATAACACCGAAACTATATGCTTCGAATACCTTATTAATTCTAATAAACAATATTTTCACTTATACGCTGATGTTCATAAAAGAAACTCAACAACGTTTTGTAACACTTCACGTAAATCATAAAATCGGTTATAATTAGTTGCGAGATTTTTCACAGTTCGAATACCCACTCGCCTTATAACTTGTCAATAGAAAATAAATAAAAATGGCCGTTAAAACCAACTAAAGCTCGCGCGAGATCGCGACTGACTGCGCCCGCGCAGTTCTCTATCACGGCGGTTTAAGTCCCACCACTGGAGTAAATTAATTGATTAACAACTTTATTTTGTGCTCGCAAGGTGTAAAATACTTTAGCGAATCGAATTAGCAGGTTGTAGTCTAGTTGGGAAAACACAAGTATGATTGTTTGGCGACAATCGTGACGTGACTCTCAAATTGTTGCATATAAATAACGTCAAATACTACGTTTTGTAAATTAATATTTCCATTAGTAGAGATGTAAACAAAGTTTTACTTTAACCAATCTTCTTAAATCGATATCTAAGGCAAGAATATTGATATAAATTCTCTATATTTCTTTTAATATGCAAGCATACTTGTTATAACTAAGAAAAATTAGTCTAACAAATATTTTATTCCGTCAAACACTAAAAAGTGAAAAGTAGCTAATTACGTCTAGGTACTATATTTGACGTTTAACGGCATCCTGGTGTACAGTTTTGATACTTTTAACCAAATAACACAGTACCTTAAGGTCTTTTTAGTATCTTATCAATAAGTAGAAATTAATAAGCAATTTACTTTTTTACCCAGAAATACGCCATAGAAATTTAATAAAAGATATAGCTAACTTTAATAATTACAGTTATAAACCATATATATATATATATATACTGTACTCAAAATTTAAGTTATCCTGGTATTAACTTTCTTACTTTAACCGAATAAATGTATTTTTTGTGGTACCAGTTTTATATATGAGAATGATAGAAAGGATTCGCTTCCATTGGGATTTCACATACATAAGATAACTTTAAAAAAAGTCCTTTATGGTGCAATAACTTTAAATGATATTTATATGCGTGTACCGAAAAAACAAACACCATGTAATTTTTTTAATAGTTATTATATTATTACGGCCTCTGGTAATAATTGAGTATGTTTAAGAGTTCAATACAATGTCCCTCGATTCAATATTATATATAGAAATCTTTTAAAAAGCTACCCGTTTATAAATACTGCTAAAATATTTAAATTTGTTCTTAGAAAACTAGAGAAAATATAATGTCCATAATCATTCCAATAATAAAGAATTTTATCGTAAATTCTTTCTAAGGAAATTTAAAGAAAATCATTTCATATTTTTTTCGGTATTCCTGTTTCATCATTAAGTTATACTAATCAATTATTAACGAAAGATCTATCCGTAAAAATGCTATACTATAAATTCCAATTTTGATTGAAAATACTTGTAATAAAAAATTGACAGCCTTTAACGAATAGCCACGGGACGTTAGACAAGAATATAAATGAGATATTTGTAAATTATGGCAGTGCGGCGCGTGCCAATCGTTTGACGCAACAGACATATAAGTCATTGACCTTTGCATATGTACACAAATAAACGTCTCTTAATCATGTTGCCCTGGTACATTAAAAAGGTTTACTAAGCAAGATTTTTAAAAGTGTTTCTCTCTCTCACTCAGTGCATACATTACATACATGCTTCATGTTCTCCTGGTAATTCTAGGTAGGCATACCAGGAGGGATGCGTACATACAACTTATTCCATTAGATGAATTAAAAGCGACTACAAATAAACTAACCTCAGTGGTTTTGTGTTTGAAGCTTTACAAGAATTTAGTTATATATTTGTTCATAAAATGTGCCATTCGTGTTTTGCATTATTTTCGTCAATTTTTTTTTTTTTTTAATTAGGATGGTTTCAGAAGTTATAACGACAATTTTAAATTCGAACACTAAAATATTATGTCTATTTTGTCATTTTAGTGTTAAAGCGTCACGTTGTGCGAAAAGAACTCGCAATGCGAATAGTTCCGTACGATAAACCCTAATAAAAGTACGTTTCATGTAAGTATTATTTTATTTGTAGTATTTGTTGTTGTAGCGGCAATACAAAACTCTTCCAGTCCATGAGATGTAGCCCGCTGACAGACACACAGACGGACAGCGTAGGCTTACTAATAAGTTTCTATATGTCACCCTTTCGATACGGATCCCTAAAAGTACCTAATTAATTAGTCGTGTATAGTCTGTCGATTCGCACACGCAAGTCTTTTCAGTTGACATTTGACAATATGTTGCTGTCACAACAGCTCAAATCGGACCCGAGCCGAATAGAAACTAATACAGTTTTAATTACATCCATGCGAAGTATAAAGTTCCGCCGTAAAACTTTCACTCTTGAACGAAGTTAAGCGGTAAAAAGTGGGACGACGTTAGTATTGGTAAGTTTAACTTTTGGGAATGGGGTTACATCAATAATATGGTTTCGTTCTTTGCGCCGGCGTTGATACAGTTGATCAGTTTTAACCACTAATCGCCCGCGGCTTTGTCAATACGTCGGTTATTTACGACAAGTGGCCCTCCCACACTCGTCAAGAACAAGAATAACGAATTTGCATCTCGTTCTAAATACATCTCTGATGTTTTTCGATAAGAGACAGGTAATTTCATTCAGAGATATATATTTATTACATACTACATACACCACCGATCTCTATAATTGTAGATTGTAAAGTTCCGATATGATGAATAAGTACAGCTAATAAATAAAAAGATATTAACTCAATTACAGATTAAGGTTTTTCTTATCTGTTATGGACACTTGACATCAATTTCAAATGATGTTAAGTAACAATGAGGCCGCAGATGGCAGAGCGAACCCGCTCAGAATACTTTGGTTCGCTCATGTATAACTGCCGAAACACAGCTGTTATGGCGGCAGATTAATCGATAGTTAGCCAGGCAGGTTCGTAAAAACCCTACTGCCATGATTTAACCTTTTTTATTTTACCTGACACGATAACATCGGTTCGTTTATCTCAAAAAAATAATTCATCAACATTGTACTATATTAAAAGTTTATATAAGAAAATTTAATAAAACGAGTTTATATTGATAGAAAAATTGGCAACACAGCACGTTTCAAATCATACTGATACCGTTGCTCATGAATAACATGGCTATTATATCAGCTGTACTTGTAACGAACCGAGTAACTGTTGAAGCATTATCATGATCAGATTGACATCCAATGAGCACCGTCCTGACGTCGCGTAATGAATGTGCATAAACAATACATGAGGGCGCTGTGAGCTGAAATCATTTTATTCTATTGCGGCGAAAGTAAATGTATGAAATCCATTTGGTTATTTTAATTGGTCCCTTGGTTCTAACTGCAATAAAATCTCTTGTATCTTTTAAACTTTTTAATGACCTAAAATGTAAGGGTTGCGGACGACTGTGAAATGGACTTACAAAAGATTATTTCATTTTTATCAGTTCCGGGTTAACACTATAATTTCACTCGATGTTAAGTGACAATGAGGCCGTATATGGTGAAGCGTGTTGGCATATATGACTGCCGGAACAGCAATGTTGTTATGGTGGCGGATTTACGTCAATGGTGATAGCCAGGTGGGTTCAAAAAACCCTGCCACCACCCAGAATAACACGGTGTGGCCCGGAAATTTCACCA
>DWQX01002895.1:0-19844 GCA_018245475.1 Pharmacophagus antenor
CCATTAAAACTTGTTTATATTATAACATGAATATTTTTTATAAATATATATTTATATATTTAGTTCCATAACTAATTCTTTTCTATTTAATAATATACAAACATTTCTATATTATTAAACAGAAAATAATTAATTTTGGTTACTAATTTAGTTTCATATTATTAAAAAAATATATTGCTATTAACAGTTACCAAAGAACATATATATTTTTAACTTATGAGAGTTATAGGAACAAATGGTTTATTGACATTTACTTTTAAAATAGATGATTATAATGATTCCTTTTTAATTATGCTTTTCTTGCTCTGCACGTTTTTATACAAAATTTATAACATATCAGAAATAGTACAATCCCTGTCTTCTGCTTTATGTTTCTTTGTGTTGTAGGCAGTTTTATTGTATATAGTAATAATATTATCCCACTTCGTTTATCACGTGCATTGGTTAAGATACGCAAATTAAATTGCTTTTATTGAGCTTAATTAAGTGTTAATTGACTTACACTTTTTTTTTAATTCTACATGTTATTTTATCCGTGTTTCATAATTATAAAACATAAAGAAGCCGTGTCTTAATATGAATTAATTTATAATTAGAATTTCAATGTAATGAATAACATCTTAAAGTAATTTATATTATTTTGCAATAAATCATACCTGAGGTTCAAATATAACCTGCTGGAAGTCAATCTAAAACATCACTTATCACAATAACTCTAGTATTCAATTGTTTACATTTTAAAATTGTGTCAATAAATATAATCACATTACAATTAACACAACGTATGCACAATAAACTATCATTTACAGTTTTCTTTCTTTTTACATCTTTATTCTGGTATTCAATCTGACATTAACGAAGATGACACTGACATTTTGAAATATTTAGAATTCTGCTCATTATAAAATTATGTAAGGCTGTATGGTCTCTGATCAAAATGATTTTTTTTTAGTTTTAGGTAATTTCAAGAACATGCATCATTACAGGATTATTTAATGCATTGGAAAAGTTATGCATAAAAATTGTAATAATATACATTTTAAAACATGAAAAAAGATTTAAAATAACATAATCACTAATTTTAAATAAAAAAATAACATTGCATGTTAAAAAATGTTAGAAACGATCTCCGTGAAATTGTTCAGTGATCAAGGACACAAATTTATTCACACAGTAAGCGCTTTTGAACGTAGGCAGCGCCTTCGGTAGAGGTGCCTTATTAAGCAAGTTGATACAGGTGTACAATAATAATACCAATGGTAGCAGTTTTATCCCTATCACTGCTTTATGAAGTCTCCTTTTATAACAAAAAGTTTTAGGTCTTGTAAGATTCTTCGACATCGCGCAACTTATTTAAAAACTGCTAACACTTTATATATATAATTTTTGTTATAAAATGAAAACATCAACGTAATTTAAAAGGATAAAAATCTATTTGTCTTTAAATAAAACATGAACTACCAAAATTTGATTGTGCTATAAGAACTTATGCAAAACAAAATTATTCATTTTTAATGTCAATCATTTATGATAATATTTCTCTTACTTCACAGAAATAGTCAATTGAAAAGAAATACCTCTTTCCATAAATTAAAGTTTTTTTTAGGTGCCTCTCATAGTCATTGAAGGTCTTGGACTAGGACACTCTTAAGTAACTTTGAAAGTTATGAACACTTTTTAATTTTACTTTTTGGAACATTTTCATTGTTGTTAATTTTAGTTGGTCTTCTTCTAAAATGTATTTCAATATTATTTAAAGTTATACTTTATAGTGACTTTGATTTTTAAATTACTCTATAATAAATTGGATTCATACATATAAAAATGATGTTAATGATAGAAATGCTTAGAAGTATTAAAGTTTATTACTTTAGGAAAAAAATTTAATTGCAATTATATACCTTGTTTAGGCCTAATAAATTTCAAGATATTTTTTATTCTTTATTTAATAATAGTTTAATAATACATAATGTAAACAGTTACACAAGGTTAAATGTATATCTATTTAGGTTTCTGAATTTAAGGATAAATGTCAATGTCAATATATGATTTCAACATAAATTTAAAAGTAACCTATGGTAATACAAAAAAGTAAATACATTTGTAATTAATTTTTAAATAAATATGGCTCTTCCTCAAAAAAAGTATTACAGGCAGCGAGCGCATTCCAACCCCATTGCAGATCACTGTTTTGAGTAGTAAGCATTACGTTGAAGGATTCTTTTAATTTATGTCATATACTTGAAATTTTACGGAACCGTTTTACTTTTCCAGTCCAGCAAATCCTAATGATTATAACTGGACAGCTTTGTTTCCGAAAACTGGTGATAAAGACTTAAAAGATGCACGTGTAGAATTTTTAGATGTGGGATGTGGATATGGAGGCCTCTTAGGTTTGTACTTATTATTCCACTCTGCCGAATTTCCCAAATGTACTTATCCCAATTTTAAACCATAATTTATTGACTATTTTCGATAAACAAGTTGGTTTTGCATATTGTCTATACTTGTGCAAAATCGAGATTGAGTTTGTCTAAACAAACTGCAATAGGTTTAACAATTCTGTTAAAAACTTTAAAATGTTGTTTAGTTTAATTAATAATATCTTTTAAGTATTAATTAAAAGTATTACAAATATCAATTAATATTAATAATGACATTACAAATGGTAATTAACAGGTGTTAAATTTGTTAATGAAATGATATAAAGGTGTATGTTTAAAGTTTTATAATCAAAAGTCTTTCGTTCGTTTCGTTGTTTACGTCTACGAAACTTTTGGAAAATGTTTACTTACAATAGCTAAAAAAAATTATAAGTTTATGTAGTACGCCATATTTAAAAAAATAAATGTCAATAACAGTTTCACAATGGTTTTAAATCTACCAATCAGTGGTTACAAGGCTTTAATGGCTTTAATGTTTAAAATTTCATCACCATTTGGCTCAAGAGCAAATAAGTTTTAGCCTATAAAAGATTAAAATTAGGCTACTGCAGTCTATTTGCTTGAATTTGTATTGAATTATTATAATTAGTTATTCTGCACTGTACATGAAATTCATCTGTTTTCAGTAACATTGTCACCTTTGTTTCCCAATAATTTAATGCTTGGCTTAGAAATAAGAGTAAAAGTATCTGACTATGTGCATGATAGAATACAAGCACTGAGAGCTCAACATCCAGAACAGTACAAAAATATTGCAGTCTTGAGAACTAACGCTATGAAGTATTTACCAAATTTTTTTTATAAAGGGCAGGTAGGTAACTTTTCCAATAAAATTAATTTACAGGACATTATTTTTCTTAATAACTTTTGTTCACAATCTTTCAGTTAAAAAAGATGTTTTTTCTTTATCCTGATCCACATTTCAAGAAAGCAAAGCATAAATGGAGAATAATTAATAAATGGTTACTTTCAGAATATGCTTATGTTCTTTGTGAAGAGGTATATTGAACAAATGCATAAAATAGTTTTTCTAAGTCACCTTTTTCTAAAATAATGAAATATTTACAGGGAATAGTTTACACAATTACTGATGTAAAAGACCTTCATGAATGGATGGTAAATCATTTTGTGGAACATCCATTATTTGAAAGGATACCAGATGAAGAGTTAGTAAGTAATATTTGTTAAAGTTCTGATTCTTATCAGGAAATTTGATGGCTTATTCATCAATATCTTTACTGTTAGATTTATACTAATCCATCAAATTTAATTAGTAGTTCAAGAAAAGAGCCTCCTCCTTCCTCAGAGGTCGGCAAAGCAGTTGCAACTCTCCAAGTGTTGTTGTTGTCTATGGGCGATGGTGATCACTTTCCATCAGGTGAACCGCTCGCGCGTTTGGCTACTCTCCCTATAAAAAAAAGTTTATCCTTAACATATTGACACCTGCTTGACCTATCAATAGATCATATCATATTTGCTCTGGTGTCAACACATTTACATATATCAACAAATATATTTAGAATAAATTTATTACAGTAACTCTATTACAACTAAGTATGTGTAGGTAAATATATAAATTTGTTGGAGTTGGAGTTGGAGTTACATACATTTTAAGATTTCTACATTACTGCAATATTTCTTACACAAAGCTCAGACAATACATTGGATACAACAAACTCCTCTAGGTCACTTATATTAAAATACCTTACAAATTGATTTCTTATTTAGTTCATTTTCAAAATCATAATCATCATTGTTATCCATTAAAAAAAACATCATTGTACACATTATTATTAATAATTTTATATTAGGAGTTTATGGAAAAATATTGAGTTACCATAGGTTAATGTGTGTAATTCTTAAAATATTTTTAATTCAATAACATGATACATATTAACTGTTAAGTAAATATAAAATAATTATACTTAAATTTTTTTTCAATGCCATATACTTTTAACCAGTTAAGTGCATTTGGCGTTTACGTCAATTTAAATCTTTACTGTGAAACAGTTGATGTGTATATTCACTATGTAAAATAAAAAAATACCATTGACATATATGTAAAAATTCTACATTTCGTAAAATTTATAAAACGATTCTTACTTTCTGTTCTTTGCGATTTTTCTTCTCTGTATTTCGTTTATTAGTTTGTCATTGCTTGCTTTTAATTCTGTGATCTGTGATATTTTAAAAAGAAGGTTCTTCATCAATGGTTTATGAAATGGGAAATACAGAAGTGACTAATTTTGTGTTAATTTATATATAAATGTAAATATTGATGTTTGAGTTATATTTAACAGGTTATTGGCTTAGTGGTGCACTAGGAAGAATTGATTTGAAAATTTGCCCCTTAAGAAAATTATTTAATTATATATTTTATAATAGAATGCTTATATCATCCTTTGTTACAGAAATCTGATATAATTGTTGAAAAGTTATATGAGAGTACAGAAGAAGGCCAAAAAGTCACACGAAATAATGGAGATAAATATCTAGCAGTGTTTAAAAGAATTCCAGATAGTTATAGTCATAGTTGAATATAGTAAATAAAAAGATAGTCGTAAATTACAAGATAGTTTTATTAAAAGCATTCATTAATTTGTTACCCATTAATTATGTAAATATTTGCACTTACACATTAATAGTTAATTGCTGTTTCTCAATCAAACAATAATTTTGGTAAAAATTACATAGAAATTGATAATGAGCAGAACAGACTCAATAAAGATAATATTTATATTTGTAATAATGTTATTTTTTTCTCCAATAAAGTAATCCATCGGCCAAGGGATCTTGGAATGGTTAAACTTTTTCTCATATATGCAATGGCGTTTATTATCCAATCCTTTCTGTCTATCCAAAATTTATGTTTCATAACAGATAACAAAACTGCAGCCCATATATCAGGTTGATACGGATATGTATGAAGACCTTCTTTAGCAAGCACCATTGCTTTTACATGATCCCCTGCTATATACTCGGCAATACTAGCCGTGGCTAGCATTTTTGGTGAAATGTACTGAAATTTGCTATAATGTGCTGAAATAATAGCACGTTGTGCACAGCGACTGGCTACTTTTGCATTATTTTCAGAAGATTTTAGACAATATTGTGCCATGCAGAACCATAGATTGGCATCACTAGGATGGTCTTGTATTGAATCACTTAATAATTTTATTGCTGTTTTCATATTTTCCTCAAAGACCATGTAAGACTTTAAAAAACCTATATCATAGCCAAATTCCGTTTGACATTCATACCTTTGCAATTCGCACATAGCTAATTTAGACAAGCTTTTATCAGAGTGTAGAATTCCTAAAGAGCAAATAGCAAATAAACTGTATGCTGTAGGGTTTTTTTGTGATATTTGTATGCTGTGAAACAGTAATGTTTTTGCATCATCTACACCCTTATACATATATGCTATACCTGCCATGGCCACGAGTAGATCTGCTTTTTCATTGTCACAATCACTAAGCCAGTGCAAAGCAGTGTCATAAGCAGTATATGCTTCCTCATATAGACCTTTCTTAAACAGAGCAAGTGCTAATCCACATGTTGAATCTAAACTTGCTTCAGTTATAGCTTTGTAAGTTTTAATAGCTTCATCATAATTTTCTAATCTTATTTGGATGCGGCCTATGTTTATCAGAGCTATATTCTTTTTATCTTCTTCAACATAATCATAAGCTTTTTTGTAAAACTTGGCTGCAGTGTTTAAAAGTCCATTTCTTTCTTGCAGTATACCCAAAGTGGTACAGGCGCATGCATTATCTGGCTCATAAGTAGTTAACCATTCTACAAGATCTGCAGCATAAGTAACAGCATGAAGTCCTTGTATTACATACTTTAGCTCAGTATTCTCATTAGCAGATTCATAATTTTTTAAAGTACGGCATACCCAATCAGCATAACCAAGTGCACTTTCTGGATGATAACCAAGTCGAGAAGCATGTCTAAAAAGATCCATGGCTTCTTCTTCCCGAACTGCCTCAGCTATCAATGCTTGACCAATCCAACTTTGTGGATATGATGGTAAAGTTGATTGTCCTCTCCAGAAACAATAATTGGCAAGTTTGTACAGTCTTAATTTTATATACAATGTTCCCAAGTTACACCATATTTTTGCTACTGACCACTTTCGAGTTAATAATAAAGCTTTTATGAAACAATGTTGTGCAATATCATATTTTTTCAAAAAGATGCACACTTTACCCAATAGATTCCAGTAACGCCAAGAAGATGGTTTTATCTTAATGGTGGCTAATGCCAGAGTAAAAGATATTTGACAATTAATAAGCTTATCACTTTCATGGTAATAGGAAAGATATGCAGAAGCTAAATTATATGAAGCTACTTGACTTTTTTGTTTAGCAACCTGAGAGTAGCAAGCTAATATTTGAGGGAAAATCATTTTCTTCTCTTTTTTGAGAAATTCCACTTCTAAATTATTTTGTGTATATTTCATGTACACAAAAGAATATTTATTAGGCAGTTTTGTTATAAACAAAAGTGATTCTGCTAAGAGATTCCAAAAACACGAAAAGTTTCTTTCAATAGTTAATGCTTTTGTTAGATAATTAACAGCATTCTGAGCAGTATCTCTCGCACTACCATACATTTTAGCATTGAATTTTTTTTTTGCAATTCTCATCCATGTTTCAGAAATTCCTTTGAGTGCTAATAGAGAAGATGAATCAATTTTTAGTACATCTTCAAATGTGGATATAGCAATGTCATATTCCATAAGCAATGAATGTATATATCCTACTCTGGTTATGCAATGTGAACTTTCTTTAGGGTTTAATGATATAACTTTATTATAAGCTTTTAAAGCTGATGTATATGATCCTCTAGAGTAATATGCATCAGCTAAACATTCAAATGCATTTATATTATCATGATTCATTTTAATAACATTCCTAAAGTTGATAATAGCATTATCCCATTCTCTTCTATTCAAATAATGGAGTCCTAATCTAAAATCTATCCATTCTGTCATTTTGTTGCAAGTTTTTGCTTTATTTAATAATTCAAAATCGTTCTCATTAAGTTGCAATTTAGAGTACACTTCACTTAGATGCTTAATAATATTACTGTCTGCATTGTTTAAACTGTAAGCTTTTTCGAAACATTTCTTAGATTTACTTAAATCCCCTTTATGATAGTAATAATAATATCCTAAATAAAGAAAAGTGTCACCACATTCTGTATTAATTTTGACTGCTTTCAGCAGATTAAGAAGGCAATTATCATATTGCTTTAGTTCCCAATATGCTATTCCTATATAAAGATAGTATATTGTATTAGGATTTTCATTTTCGAGCAATGTTATCACTTCAAAATATTTTTTCTGCTTCAGATAATGCAGGGCTCTGAGTTGTGTAAAATACTCACTGGTTTTCAGTTTTTGAAGTAGATGATCTGCTGGTTCTTTTATTTCAATTAAACATTTAGCTAGATTAGATAGTTCACTTACATTTAAACTTTCAATAGGACATTCTTTGATTGTGTTAACTGCTTGTTTCCATTTCTTTTGCTGAACTAGTGATAAAAACAAAATTTTCTTTAGATCATTCACAAAATCAACATTTTTGGCCTTAGTTAAAAAATTTGTTACAAGTTTTTGTGTCACTGACCATTTTTTTAACTTAATTGTACATTTTATAATAAAAGTAGATTCTGTTATGTCAGCCTCAGTATAGTTTATTAGAGGTACAGAATGTTTATATGCCTCAAAGTATAAACTTTTACTGTAGTAAATCATACATTTCAATAAACCTGGATACTTGGAATTTTCTATTCCTTGTGTTATTTTATCAAAATATTGTTCAATCTCAAAATCCATAAATGATTCATTTTCTATGAATTTTTGACATAAATATTTACAAAGACATTCTCGTAACACAACATTTTTGGAAAAGAATTTTAATTCGGTAACTTCAATCACAGAAGCATTAAAGTTTTGTTTTTGCAAAATTATTTTACCAATCAGCACTTCTAATGATTCATTAGGTTCCTTATTATAAACTTGAGTTAAAACATTTAAAATTGTATTAATATGTTTTCCTTCACATGGAATATCCACATTAAGTAAATCGATTAATTGCTTTTGAGCCACCACATATAATTTACCTTCTTGAATATTGTTCATATAATGACCAATTGTTGTAAGCGCAATGGTATTTTTTAGTGATACTCCGAGTTGTCCAAGTTTTGTTAGGCATTCTAATGCTTTCTCTTCATCAATTTGTAACTTTAATATTTCATGATATATTGGAAGTAGTTTTAGCTTTGACATTTGGTCATTTTTTCTTTCATAAAAATTTGCAAGCCCAACCCAAGCTAGAGGATGGTCAGATTTTGTTGCAATTGCTTTTTGGTAAGCTAGAGGAGCCTGGTCACTGTCATCAAGTGATTTTCCAAGTAACACTAATGCCAAGTAATTTTGTTTATCTTTACGTAATATGTTTTTACAACATTCTTGAGCTTCTTTATAATTTTTTTCATCTATATGTTTTCTGGCTTCTTTTAGTAACACTTTGATATCAGCCATCTGAAAAATATATATGAATCTGAACAAATTCTAATTAAAAAAAAAGTTTTAAACTAATTCTGTCGACAATTATTATTAAAGATAGTGATAATAAAAAATCAAAACGAACAGGTATCATCTTCAAATTCATGAAAAAGATTGTATGAGTACCCTGCCAAAATTGACAAATCAGTTGTTGTAAATTTACTTGATAAGAGAATAATGTTTTTAATCTGAATATATTCGATAATGAAATACTATGTTTTTATTAATAAATGAAAATTGGATGTAACACAATTTTTAAAGGTCATTATGCTATATATTAAAAACTAAATTAAAACTGATACACATTTAGGATTTAAGTTCTAAAAATAAATACAGTTAAGCCAAAGATTGAATTAAGAATTCATATATATAATTTATGAAAAATAAAGAATCATAGTATTTTATTAATATTTAAGAGTATTTAAGAATAATATATTTTAACTACACTTTTTGGTTGTTTATTTTATACTTAAATTTTAGAAAATTGCATGAACTGATAATATTAATGTATTAGTAACAAATTATACATTAAGAGTAAAAACTATATATGTACCACGATTATGCAAATTCTAATCACTCCACGAGTACAATATTTAAAATAATATATAAACGTTTAGAATATGATAATAATAATCTAATATCATTTTACACAATAAAATTGTCAAAAATTTAATTTGACAAATACGGTACGTTTTAAAAAAGTGATAAATCTGATAACAAGTTTTTTTTATTTTTCTTTATTTCAAGGCTTTTGCTTTAAAGCATATGCCAGCCCCATTAAATAAAAACAAAATCCAACAAATCATAATATAAAAAAGATGCAAATTAGAAAAATAAAAGCTAATAGGTGTATTCAAAAATATCAGTGATACATATTCAAGCCTGATTTTGAGGTCAGATATTGAATCATCATATAAATACTTATAGCTATGCAAAAACAAAAGTAAGTTTGTTTTCTGAATAGTAAGAAACAGTGATATTCCCAAATTGTATTTGACATTTAAATAAGTATTTTTTTGGTATTTTTATGTTATTATATAACTGAAATTAAATGTATTGTTCTTCTGTTATGTATTACACAACTAGTAAGTTAATGATCGAATTTTATTTATTTAATGAAAATCAAAATTTAACGTTTGATAGATTTTTAAACAACTATGGTAGGGATTAAATATGTGGTACAGCCTGATGTAGAGCGAATTACAGCTTGTTCACGCCTGCAGCAACGGTGATAAGCACTAGGTAGTTTTAATACTAGTCAAAAAGAATGTATTACATAGGTCTGTCTGCCAGTGTCTGCTGATGATATAGTCGCGCCAAAATATTACATGCAATTTTTATAAAAATAGGACCAGTAATCGTTAAACAAAGAACAAGAAAAAAATCATACGCGGGGAATGGAGAACCACCTTTTTTGTCAGTTATAAGAGCTAATTAATCCTCTTTATTTCGCCTGCTTGGCAGATGAATAAGTATTTCATAACTTATTCAGATTAGCTTATTTTGGTCGATTTATAATGTTGACTGCTTTTTATTACTTTTGCCATTATAAATGCTGAAATGACACACATTTCTGTTTTACTGTAAACGATTTACTTCTGTAAATATACTTCATAACTCGCAATAAAGTTTAATTTTATCCCTATTCATTCCATTCTTGGTTGTATGTTCCTTGTGCAGAATTAGAAAAACTAAAAGCGAATGTCAATGTCACATTTTATGTAAACAATTTTAATAATGTTTGTTTTAATTCGTAGGTATAAATATAATTAAAATGTATATGAGAAGAAATTTATGACCAAATTATTTGATTGTAAAAGTTCTTCATTGAGATATAATATTATTAAGCATGTTTTCCACAGGCGATTTATCGACGTATGTTCAAAAATTGGGTATGATTATAATGAAACTATTATATTTATTAAAGACATTAGTTAAAAGACAGTCTTGAAATTGATTGTCTCGAATAAATTATTTGTTTCAAATTGCAGATCATCCTATGAAAGAAATTCGAGAAAGGTCACTGCAGTTACTAACAGCAAAATTGAAATTAGGATTGGAAATGAACGATGAACTCTTTTGTACACGAAAACTTTTAGAAACTTTGCTTTCTTGGTTTGATTTTGAAAAACCTACTTTGCAAAATGAAGCCCTCAGTTTGCTTTTAAAATCAATAAAAGTAAGTATCATGTTTCTCATGGGGGATGAGGTGATATTTATAATATTATAACAACTTCTAAAATTTGTTCACACACAAAAATTAACTTTAATAAGTAAAACAAAAAACAATCGATAGCACGAAGTTGATTATTGTGCAAGATATCACATTTTACAGTAAAACACATTGAGTGTGTAATTTAGTTTTAATGTTTACCATTAATTATAGTGAAAATTATCAAATATTTTTTTTGATTCATTGAGTTAAGGAATTCCATAAAGTAATGCTTGTATCAATAAATTATGTATATATATACAACATGTAGTTATTATTGCTTGTGCTTGCTACTGAGTTGAGTATGTAATAGGCATCAAAATGGAAAAATAAAATATTTTCACCTAAGTTATAATCTATTACCAAGTTTTTAATCACAAAAAGTAACATCCCAATTTACTGTGAATGGTATTAAACTCAATTATACATCCATTGCAATAAAATAATGCTCTAGTCCTTTCTTTAACACTATTTTTGAACTACATTTTATAGTTGTAATTTAAGAAAATTCATTAAATACTTGTATTTTACTTTTACATTTTTACTTGTACATTAACAATACATTTTATATGTAAAGTGATTATATTGTGCTAGTTTGAATGCAACCAGTGATAATTTCACAATATTTGATGTCATTTAGCTTTCTTTCAAAAGGTATATGTTATTATTTTTGTATAAGAAATTGTTATCTTATACACACAAAATTGTTCATTACAAGAAATCTTGTTTAAAGTTGAAAAGTATATGTGAACTTATTTCATTCAGTTTCTGATTTCAAACTTTATTTTATATATACAAAATTTACAAGTATGTATGTTGTGGAACATGTTTTAATTTACAGACTAAATCAGGGACATACATAGTCAAAGAGTTAGGCATTAGAAAGGTTCTGACTAGGCTAATGACAATAAGAAGTAAAGTTGATCCAAAAGCAATGGTAGTGTTTGATGATGTAGTTGAAACCTTACGCTTCTTGAATACAATGGAATCAGATAATGATTTGATTGTTCCACCACTTTCTTTGGCATCAAGCACAAGGTTATGTATTATTTATTATATAGTTATATTAATTGTATTTTTATTATTTGTTTAAAATTTTTCCACATTGATTAAAAATGTTTTAATTTTTGAATCATTATTAACTAGGCAGTACTAGTCATTTCTGAATATGTGTATTATTCCATAATACCCTAATCTTATATTATTCATCAGTAACAAGGTATCAAGTGTGAAAGAAAGTCATTATATTGCATTGTTATACTAATTAAAACTTGATTGTTTGTAATAGGTTTTCATAATGTTGTCAGGAAAAAGAAATGATAATGTTAAAATTTACAATCACTATGTTACACATTGGACGCATCAGAGTTAGTTATTTAATGAATATGTTGTATTTCATAGTGTTTATTATTTTAGTTCAGAAAATAAAATGGCAGTTAATATTGGTTATGTCAATTCAAATATATGTGATGACCCTTTACATCATGAAGGCAACAGTTCAAAATTTAATATGGCTTTAGAGTATTCAAATAGGTAAATATTTCATGTTATTATTTTAAACTTTTCATCATTATATAAGTTCCCTCTATAAAGTTTTGTTGTGTTGCAGTCAAGTAAAACAGTTATATAAATTTTCCATACTCTTGATTTAGTTTAAACATGTTTTAGTATACATTTTATATACATAAACATATGGCCATTTAACAATAGCTTTGCTTCACCCTGACTGTGCTCAATATTAGTGGATTATAAAGCATAATCAAAGTCAAAAGGCTCTCAATTGTGATAAGTAATATATGGTGTATCTTAATTGTCACAAATATCTTGAAAACTTCTGCAGGTATATACCTGTAGAAAGTTTGGCTTTATTGTTCTATTTCTGAGTATGGCATATATGAGCCAACATACTCAGAAATTATATTATCACTGTTAAACATTAAAATGATTCATGGTTTCATTATCGCCTAGATTTTACGATTACGAAGTGACGAACAATAGATAGTATCTTCAGCCTTTGAAATCTCTAGACCATGTCAGCATCCTTCTATGGAGACATACTATTAGTAATTTTATAAACTATTTGCAGGTCTTCAAACTGGGATGGTATTAAAGTCTCGCTGTTTCCTTGGGTCGATCTTCATCCCTCTGATTTAAAGACTATTATATTGCTAGAAGATGCGCTCAAACTAGTCAAATCTATAAGAAGATGTTGCAGGTTTATTCGCGATGTGTTCTTACGCGACTTTCCGCCAGAGATACTTCTAAATAGACCAACTATTGTAAACGTACGTAGAATAAAACTACAGTCGAAACTTGTATAATGTAAAGAGTTCTAAACACTGATTGGTGTAGCAATAGCACGTAAAGTTCTACCCGTCGATTCAGGGACTTCCCTATCCACTTCGCTCGTTGAGCGAGCTATTATTTTAAAATTTATTTTGCTCATTATGTGAAGTAAATTTCCGATGTATATTGCGAAATAATTTGCCAATGTATATCGCAAAATATTGGTGACAAATAGTGATTAAAAAAGTGGACATTGCTGTTGCAGTTATTGCTTAAGATAGCAAATGAACAACAAAACGGACATCTGGGAGAAGCTCTATATGTTTTACACTGTATTACCAATGCCTTACATCAGAGAGTTCAACAATTGTTTACTATGGAATTAGTTCATATCACAAATAAAGTAAGTTATACCTAATATCTTGTAAGGAAGCACGGCGTTGAAATTGTGCAGTCTTGTAGTTAATAGAGAATGTAATTATTTCTAGTTAGTCTCACTTGCATCAACTAAAAACCCTTAGGTCAGTGTTTCCCAAGGTGATGCATAGGCCCCACAAAGGGCAATTCTGTCATTTAGAGGGGGCAATCAGTAATTAAAAAAAATTGGTTATAATTCATTGCATTTGGGTTTTCATTTGTTTTTGGGGGCATTGCATAAAAATTGCAAGGGTGTAGGGGACATAGAAACATTTTTTAAAAAAAAGTGGTACATGAGACCATTAGGTTGGTAAATATTGCCCTAGATGTTCCATCATCGCCGTTACGCAGGGCCACAGGAAAGCTTGCGCACATCCCCATGACCCCGTCAGCGCCGGTCATACGACCCGATTTCAGGGGAGGTAAACCTTCCCTCTCTCTCCTTAGCAAGACGCGGTGAAATATACAGTGTGCCTGTTTTTCTGGCCCTTTACTATCAATTGGGCAACGAAAATCAAGCCCAGAGGGTATCGGAGCTAAGAAGACAAGCACCCAGAAGCACAAGCCTTCCGAGTCACTCGAATCGCAATAGCGACACTGCTCTCCCTCCGCGACACCATCACGGTTACGGAGACAGCGCGATTAGCGCCTTGTTCGTCGCATGCTGCCTACGCAACACACCGGCACTCATCCGAGGCAGGTTCCCAAGTGCTTGTAGGGGCCGGGGATGGTTCGTCTTAGCTTCACCGTGGGTGAACAAACCACGGTTACTGAGCCCACGACAAGTCGAGAATCAGTTCATGGAGAAACTTAGTATGTCTGCTGGCAATAACAATAGGTCGTTCGTGCTCTGTTGAACGTGTCAGACTGTGGATTTATAAATAAAATTAGTATCATATATGACCTACCAGAGGTGTTCACTGGCAGATGACGGTTCTGGGCGGGAACGTTTCTTCACTATGTACGGCCTTATTGTTACTTAACATCATTTGAAATTGAGTGGACGAGTGTTAGTTTATTGCCGTTAAAAAAACTAGATCATTTAGAGTATGAATAAAGGCGGTAGGTTGGACGTGTTATAATTGCAACTTTTGGTGAAATGTTACTAGCAATTTTAGGTGTCAAAAGTAACTAATGATTCACATGATGAGGTAAATGCCGCCTTGGAAAATATTGTCGGTGAATATACAAAAACTCCTAAATCTGGGGATTCCTTAGCATTATTAAAGCAGATACCAGGTCCAATATTTGCCTTAGACACATGTTATTCAATATTATCTATAATGTCGAGAAGTATAATTTTATTCGACCATAATGAAGATGAGGCTCTCAGTGTGGTAAGTTGTTAATTTTATTAAGTTTTATTTCTTTTTATGTACGGTCTGTAAAAGACAAGTACATAGATTACTATTGTTTTATATGAATATTCTGTGGATTGTTTCATAACATTGAGTTTTTTTTCACTAAGCAATGACACTTAATCGTAAATATTTTCTTCCAGCAAGAACTAAACATTTGTTTGAATCTTACTGATTCACTGATTAATTTATTACTAAATTGTGTTACTGATCAATTTTGGAACATTGAGCATAGTTCTAAGACACACAAGGATATAGCACAGAAAACCTGTATGGTAATGCGCGTGTTAGGCGAGCTTATAATAAAATACAAGTAAGTAAAAATTTATTATCACATGATTTAATGGTTTTTAATTTTATTTAAAACTTTAATTCACAAAATCTTGTATATAAGGCGGACTTAATGCCAATTGGTATTCTCTGCCAGTCTACCTTAGGGTTGAGCAGAAAAAAATGTGAGGGTGCATGAAAATTAATAGAAAAAAAAAGTAGTAAACAATTTAAATATTAAAGTAAATACGTAAATAAATATACAAACAATACATGTCCATTATATATATTTCATAAATTCCAACATCAATTTAGAATAGAATATATAGGTAAGAAAAGATAAAGATGAATAGGAGAAGAACTATTGTGATAAATAATGATTAAGTAGCAAGCTCTTAAAAGCCACCTCAGAGACAGCTTTTCGTACCTTCGTTGGTTGTTCATTATCACATGATCACTTACAAATTTATTACATATCCATGATTTTTTCGAAAATCCTAGGCGGTGGCCTTAATGATTACTGATGTGTTTAAACTATCGAAATAATTTTGTTACGTATTGTAATCTCATTCGTAAAAATAAGTATAATTTATTAAATTCTGGGTTAAAAGCAAACCAGTATATGTATGTTTCTTGTAAGTTGTAACGCAGCGAGAGCGGTGTTCATGGAAAACTAGTGACTTTTAACTGGTGTACTTCATGGCACATGCTTAGGCGCAGTGTTGTGAGATTCTATCTTTGTAACCACCACTAAAGGAGTCGTAGTGGCTAGAATTAGACAACTTTTGAATTTTATAACAAAAAAAAAACAAAAAACAGGCAAACAAGAGAGAAGCCAATTTACGGTGATGATCATATTTGCGGCAATTGATTTATATTTGAATTCAAATATTTGTTTGGATGAAAAAAGTTTGTTTTCTGTTTTTGCATTTAAAAATGTTTCTTTTTGTGTCACTGATATTCTTTCGCTATTTCTCGTTAAATCTCAAATATTATAATTGCAGAAGATCATTTACGGACAACACCGACCGCGATATTCACCGAATAGCTTGGTTTAGATTAATATCTTCTGCTGAAACGCTTTTAAATTGGATAAAAAGCTCGCCCTTACCTCCGGTATCTATAATTACCGCTCTTCAATCCTCTCAGTTCGACCCAGCAATTGAACTGCTTTACCCTGATTTAGATAAAAGGATCAGTGATTCCCTATTGGTAGGTAATACTACTTTATGGATGTAGTTATCAATAATGTTTACTTTACTGACAAATTTTAGTAAAGGTCAATTTAATCCAATTACATAAATGTGAAAATTTTAGGTTTCCAAAGCGTTTACAGACCAAGAACATAAAACTAAATATAAAGTGCTCAAGAATCTATTTGTCAGTATGGATTATGCAGATCAATTTATGAAGAATAAACAGATCAACGGAAATTCGAAAGAAATTCTCAAACAAATTCAAAATTCTCTTCCAATTCTTAATATGCATCATAATGAAAACTTTTTAAAAGACATTATAAGTTTCTTGTTATATAAAAGCAAAGATTTATTTACCGAAGAAGATGACTGGTCAAATGTAAAGAGCATAGCTTTAAAAATTATGGCACATAATATGAATTGGGTAAAAGTGACGTTTTATCAGATGTTGTCAGAGATGGTGAGGTCAGTCTTATTTAGTAATGAAATATATCAAAGTGAGCACGAACAATGTTTGATGTTGCTATGTGATGTCGGAGTGTTGACGGAAATTTGTTGTCATGGCTTATCTTCAAGTATAGAAGAGGTGAATATAACACTAACAATTTCGTTTTATTACAATGAACTATAATTTTATATATTTAAAATATATAGCACATTCAAATACATGGATAGTATCTTGGAATGTATATTTAATTAGGTTCTCATATAATTGTGAACAATAATGATCTATCTGCTTTTGATAAAATATTTTTTTTTTGTAAAAATGTTATCTTCTAAAGAAAGCTTTTTTATTTTTTTCTATATATGGTAAAAAAGATAGCACCTTTCTTCTAAGTTACATAAATAGAGAATAATTGTGATTATATTGTTCAAAATTTTCATTTCAGGTGAATGTAAGTGCTTCAACAATCATGGTATACCTACTTCGTGGCAGATTGGTGTTGAGCGAGAGCTGTTGGTGGCGTCTACTAGCCAGCTTATTGCCAATCTTGCCACTGCTACACGCGTACGCTGCCCACGATACTGAAATAGGTAAGAACATATCAAGTTTCGCTGTTTGCCTTTCGTTTAATTTGTCTAATTTAAATTCACGACGCAAGAGGGATGTTATAAGTTTAACGAGTTAGTCTGGGACATTGTAGCTTTCAAACAGTTGATCGAATCTAGCGTTCTTTGTTTGAAAAATTATCTTTTGAGTTTCTATATAATTCAAAAAATTCAGTACATTATTTCGAATATTATCGGCACCGTACTTACATTTTTAGACATTTTTTGTCACTGTATGGGGTGTTTAAAATCAATGTAATTAAGTTATATCAAGACATTGTTTGTATATGATTTAAATATAAGGGAAACAAATTATTGCATTTAGGGAAAGCTATCTGCAAGTCACTTGAACCGGATATAGTGGAATGTATGGGCGTGTCATTTACCGAGATGGTCGGTGGTTTAACGAGGCTGCTGTTCGTAAAATGCATCGCCGTACAGTTGGAAGCAGCGCACGCGCTCTGTCGTCAGCTAGGTTAGTTTATCATTCCTCTATGCTATATTATATTGTATCTGATTATATATCTCAAATGTTATATTTAGTACTTTTCTTTTGTATATATATTTTTTGGAACGGCATTATTTTCTTCTATTCATTACTAGAATCAATGATTTTAAAAAATATATCATGTTGTACTTCTTCAAAAGTGCGTTTTTGTTTACCAAAAATGTGTTTTTATGATTAGAATAAACAAATATTAGAAGAAGAATAATCATTACGACTGCTATTTGTTTCAAAAAATGTTTATCTTCTGACAGTCAATAGAAAAAAAAAAATCCTTTTACAGATAACAGTCGGTATTTACCTCCGATGGAATCTCTCCGTTCCGATTTATTGTTAAATGCGTTGAGAAGACTAGAGTCTCAGGATTTTAATTTGGATACTTCGTCGTCTTTCATTAAAAGTCCACAGGTACATCTAGTTAATATGTTCATAATAGAAAAAAAGTTATATATTATGCACACGGTTTTACTGATTGATTGGAGAAAATCGCTTAGGCAATTGTGTAGTATTAGAAATTTTACTTTTCTGTCGTTTTCAATTCGTTTGCCATCCCTGTTTTTAAGCTGTTATCGAAACAGAAAAAACTTCATTAATTGAATAAAAATTATTCCCCAGTAAGTTATAAAAATTGCAAATAAATTGTTCTTTTTCATTAATAAAAAAATGTTTATTTAACAATAAAATCGATTATAACAAAATGTTTAAATTTAAGACTGCAGGCTTAATACAAGTGCTTGAAGTTTTAAAACAAGACTTGCTATTGGATGAGGATGGCAAAGGGTACGTCGCTCGCGACGCGCGACCCACACTAGAGCCATCCTTGCGGCGAAGCACTCTGCAGCAGCTGTCGGTTTTGTTGCGACAGCAGGACGCCCATGAAGTGTTCTTGCAGCATGACGGAATTAATCTTATTGTTTCTCTTCTAAGGTAGTATTTTGTATAAAACGAGAAATATGCCTAAGCACAAAATTTAAGCTCCAGATTGGATGTTTACACAATCTATTTACTGTCTTCAGACATAGATATCAAATATTAAAAAAAAGCAGACAGAACCCTCTGAGATACCTGTAAGTTACTTTCAGTGGAGGGCGCACTGTGAACTCAGATAAAAAATGAGATCTTTATAAGACTTTTGTAAATCATTGTTTAAATTAATCTTATTTGAAACAAAGTTTTGATTTTGAATTTATACCTCGTCTAAAGTAAGTTTTACTACCTCTTGCGCCGTTCAAATCTCTACACGGTAATGTTAGCACATTATTTGAAAACTAATAATTTGTGCACATATACTTGATTTTATCTACGAAAATTGTATTATTTTTTTAATTTGATCTTTTTACTTGCTACGAGATGACGCTACAGCATTTAATATCATACTGACAATTGCTATATCCTAACCATCCATTATCAAATTTCAGTATGTACTATTGATATATACAAATATATAGTCGATTAATTAAAGGCGTTTTAAGAGACCATGTAAGAGTCGGCGCTTCCGTTACGTACTATTATTTGTTATGGAAAAA
>DWQX01002896.1:0-19844 GCA_018245475.1 Pharmacophagus antenor
CCTTTTAATAAGTATAAAGTAGTCATTGTCTGATCGCAGGTAGATTAACATTTTACTAGGGTGAGCCCACTGATACATTGATGTAATGAAAATAATAACTTATGACTTTACTACTTTTTTATTCGTCATCGTGTAATTATTACACCAACTATGAATCATTACATATGGTAAAATACCATGTGAGACGTGAACTAAAAATAGAAGAAAAAGAACATCTAATCTAAAAAGAATTCGCAGATGGTACATAACCGCACGTGTATTTAGAGCTGTGCAGAGACCGTATTATCAAAATGATCGTCTAACTTCGGTAGAAAATAGCACTTAAGGAGGAGAAAGAAATCGAGATTTTCGGCTTACACAGTAAAACTGCAACGGATTACTTACGTTAAATCTCAGCAGATACGTTCCGTTCGGTGTGCCCTCCTTCATGGTTATCATGCCGGTGTTGCTGTGCACGTCGAAGTACGGACTCCTCTTCTCGTACGACGGCAGCCACATGAACCTCTTGTCTGGCAGGTCCCAGTCGTCCGGATCGTCGACGTACACGCGCCCTATTTCCGTGTCCGGCGCCTCGCCCTGTTCGAACAAAACATGATATTGTATTCGCAATCAGCGTATTGAATTTTTACAATAAGGGAGGCACTTATTATTGGCTTTGAACTGCATGAATGGAGCCAAAAGAGTTAAAAGGAGTTAGTCCTTACAGGACATATCAAGCCGTAGCTATTAACACTAGACTTACAGGACTCGTCATTTTGATGGAAAATCCCTAAATAAAAAATGTTGTATACTAATACGTATTTAACTTTCAAATTTGTTATAATGCTTCTAACAACATTATTTTATATCATTTTTAACAAAACGAGAAAAATCATAATAATGCACAAAATGTAGACACGACCGAGAAGAAGACCATGAAAATGTGTCTGTAAATCTAGTGTTAAAATAACTTACAATCTGAAGCATTAACAAAAATTAAAAAAAAAGTACTAAGTATAATTCCAAAATTTGTTCCATGCGTGACAGCTCTACTTGATAATAGTGATGAAATAACAAAGTCATTTAGCGGTAGCGTTCGTTGGGTCAAATATAACGCTGCGTGCAACACCTACGTCCATAATATTTATATCCTATTCATTAAACAAAGTCTCGCCCTAGTTTCGGTCGCTATCACATTCCATCAGCAACCGTTGCACATCTTACGGTTCGAAGCATTCTAAGATTTGGGGAACAGCGACACAAACTATGATGGAATTCTTAAATTACTGGAATTCAGATCTTTTATGATTTCTGCTGATCGTTTGATATATAACAGGGGAATGTCTGTACACCTATATATGTGAGGATAGTTTTTCATTAATCATTTCTGTTTGTAATAAAATTGCTTACATTAGTTGGTGGTGTGGGTCGTAGTTTTTTTTTTGTTGTATGAATTTTCATTAAATGATATTTACTGTTGAAGAATAAAAAAGGTAAGTATCACTTTCGAGTATATAGTACTGGTTATCTTATAACATTGTTATAATAGTAAGTATAAAAAATGTCGTCCAATTAAATTATGCTTGAAAAAGTTCTAGCAGGACAAGGATCTAAATAGAAGGGATAAATAGAGTCCGCGATAGGAGTACTAATCTCTAACGAAGTTGTTCAATTAGGGTGCGCGAAGGGGTCGTGAGTCGTTTGCGGCAATGTCTCAGGTTCATTAAGAGCAGTTGGGTTCGGCGCCGCGACGAATTAGAGCGAGCCGAGCGACGGCACCTTACGGGACCATTTGTATTCAATTTCGGATTATCTAAATACAGTTACGACATAAACAAAACAATTCGCCCGGTATTAAAGTCCTATCTGAGAATTTGCACGCGATGTTCGAACGTTGTAATCTTAAACGCAAATAGATTATGGTGATTTTGCGAATACCGTTTCTTTGTTTAACACGTTTAAAACGTATTATAAACTTTATATATTTTGATATAAAATATCTGAATTTTGTATAAAATAATCGTGTGTTCTATTCATAGTATAAAATTAAATCGGATTTCTCGTAAGCATCAGTTTTTGACGATCATTAATTCGTTATAACTCAATTAAAACATCTATGTCATATTATTAAAAAAATCTAATTCATATGATTCAAACGCCGTTTTCAAATTTCTAGGCTCTCCTGAGAAGAATTAAACAAGAAACTCATGGACACTCCGTTAATTATTTCTATAGAATCAGACTTTTCCTTTAGTCGATTCAAAGTAAATCTTATCTTCCTGGATTCCTGTCATTAAAAAATAAACTACGGCTCAGTTTTTTTTTAACTCATGATCTTCTTTTATTAAGAGTGTAACAGTTATAAGGTTATTCATATCTTTCAAATGCAAATTTACAAAATAATGTACCATGAAAAAACACATCTAAAGCAGTTTCATCGTTTTCGTTCGAAATTTACATTGAATAAAAGTCATTGGGTGATACCTCATCGCGAAAATTAACGTCGCCGTTACTCACAGGAATCGGGGTGACGCCGTAAAAACTACCAACCTCTCCCCCCTCCTCTCCCTTCAATCCCGCACACCATAATCCCTGTTTATACCCGCGCACCGCACTAAACCAACTTTCATTAAGGCAAAATTAACATTTTAATAGTCATATTATTATAGAACAAGCACATTATCGTAGTCCTTTATGTACGCGGTGTGTGGAACTTTGTTCCTCCAATGTTGTCACGCTTTCATTCTTCTAATGTTATTTGAGGTTAACACACGAACGGAGGCATTGGTAAGTTCAATATGTCCTAAATGTCTATGGCTCCGTTCATACTTTACTTGTGCGGTAACTCTTTAAAGTATTTTTTGTAACAAGCCAAAAATTACTCTGAATCAAAAATAATTTTTATTTTGCTTTTCATTGCAATTTATTTATATTTACCATCGTTTTATATTTACATCATTTTAAATTTTATTTTCATTCGATAAGTTTAATAGAAGTTACCTAACAACATAAACTAGAAGTCTTTTCAAACACAAAGTTTTTAGTTTTCAATTAGAGAGGAAATAAACTAAATTTGAAATATTCTGAAATTATTATAAACTAATTTTCCACTATAAACTACGTTGTATATACTCGTATGTACATTATAAGAGTAATTCAAAAAATAAATATATTGGTAATAACAAAAGAACGCTTATTTGAATATTTATGGAGTACTACGGAAGCGTTGTTATAATTCATAAGGGAATCTGTAATTTTACTTCATCCCATTGGTGCCATTAAAGCCTCTTATAACTCTGAAAGCTGTTTATATTTTGTACATGATAAATTTTCTTAAGCGTTAATGAAGTTAATTTGTACCTAACATTAAAAGTTCGTGGTTACGGCTTATGATAAGATTACATAATTACTTAATATATATCAATATCAAATAATTGATTTAATATTATTTTTAATTATGTATAAACCGTTAATATCGTTATTTTTATACTGACCCACCATAGCTGAATAAAAACGTGAATTACGTACGCCATCTTTTTCTAGTGATCCACGAGTGAAGGAGACTGTTGACCAATTTGTTTAAGTTTTTATAAGATACAAGCGCAGGAGCACACCGGAGTTGATATTATTGTGAACACTACAAGCAAACCACGACGCAAAACAAACGACCACCCGCGATGTTTATAACCGACGATATTTTACGGGAAAAACGCAAGGCGGTAAAAGGTCACATAACTTTAGTCTGACAGTAAAAGGTCTAATTCCGAAAAAGAGTCGCGGGCAGAGTGAAAAATCGTAAAATTTTACGCTTTACGATGGCTTGTTGGGGCGACGGAGCGCTCTGGCTTCGCTCTGAAGAAGACACTTTCGGGTTTTATACTTCATCAGTGACTTTAGTGAATGCAAATTGAACGACGTTATATATTTAGCGTTAGCTGTTTGTGTGGTGTGAATGTGAGCTTATCTAGATTTTCTAGCAGTGAACAGATTTTTAATCTTTCTTAAATTCCCTTCTTTACAAAAAGTCGACATATTTTCAATCATCATGTTTAAACCAAAACATCACATAGAGCTACAATAATCGGTTCGATTTTGTTTTGTTTGAAGTTTTAATTTCACAAAATCTTGTACATGAGGCGGACTCGATGCCAATATGTCTAATTTCTGCACGTAAAGTCTGTCCATCTCAATTGTTAAAAACCGAGATCATTTAAACCCAATAGTAAAAGTGATATAATCTTTGTGGGGACAAAAATCAAATAAATCTACAATTTTACATTGTCAATTTTTAATTTTGATAAATGCTTTTCTTTCACACAGCATAAGTTTCTTTTAGGGGAAGCCGCCTAGTTAGACAGCATGTGTTCTACTACTAAGACGGATTCCAGATCCTCAAGCTCCGAGACCGATAAAAGTGTAATATTTATTAGGAATTTACCTATCGCTAAATAGTGTTGCAAAAATTGTATAGCGCACTATAGTTAGTAGTATAACTGAGTCATATATTCGATAACTAGTATCACCTGGCGACGTGGTTCTCTGGCTATTCTGACCGCCACGTCATTATGCACAGAAACGCCGCTTACAACCAGATAAGCATCCAAATAAAAATATTTTAACAATTTTTTTTATCCCAGTATCGTAAGGATTTTGTAAATAATAAAAAAATCGAAATAAAAGAAGCACACGTTGAATATAAAAGCCTGATGCACATCAAAAATGATTCAATACAAAAGGTACTTCAAATGAAATGAAGCGGGATAAAATCGTAATTGAATTTCGTGTTAATCGACTACGAGCGATAACTGGGTTTCGTTAATGTACGAAAAATTTATTAAAAATTGTACCGCAGCTTCACTAATTAATTGTTCGAATACCTACATATGCTATACGAGGGCGTTTTGATAAGTCGATGACTTTGAGAAGAATAAACAAGTTATTAAGGAAAATTTTGTTTTATTTTTCGACATAATCTCCTTTTTGCTTTGTACACTTCGACCAACGATCTTCCAACTTTCTTAACCCACCCAAAAAAACGTTTTTGTCAAACCCTCAAAAACAGGCCTTTGTTTCGGATCACTTCTTCATTGGATGAAAATCTTTGTTCACCAAGCCATTTTTTCATGTTTGGAAACAAAAAAAAAGTCACACGGAGCCAAATCCGGCGAATACAGAGGATGTGGCAATAGTTTGTATCACAATTCTACGTTTTGATGTTGCGATTGCCGACGAGTGGGCTGGAGCATTATCGTGATGAAACAAAACTTTTTCCTTTGCTGGACGCGGTTTTTTCTTCAGTAGCTTTGCATTGAATCTATCCAACAAAGCAGCATAGTAAGCTCCTGTAATTGTCTTGCCTTTCTCCAAAAATGTAAATGATAATGTAAATGACTACTACTTGTCTGTCCTAAAAGCCATCCAAACCATCACTTTACCAGCCGAACGAACAGTTTTCGCCTTCTTTGGGGCAAATTCACCGGTAGAAGTCCACTGCTTTGACTGTTGTTTCGTCTCAGGCGTAGTGGTGGACCCACGTTTCGTCGACTGTTACGTACCGACGGAAAAATTCACTTGGGTTGCGGTTATACAAAGTTAAGCATTGATTAGAAGTAGTTACACGAGTTCGTTTTTGGTCGACTGTCAACAAACGCGGCACCTATCTCGTAGAAAGATTTTCCATCCCGAGTTTACCGTGTAAAATATGAAAAACTTGTTCGGTCGATATCTGAATCAGATATCTTTCGTATTTTGACCCGACGGTCTGCCAAAACAATGTCGTGAGTTTTGTTAATAACATCTTCAGTGGTGACCTCAATGGGCCTTCCTGGGCGGTCGGCGTCATTTGTGCTAGTATGACCGCAACGAAATTCAGTGAATCACCTATGAACCATCACCCATGAGACGGAGTAGAGTCCCCATAATATTTTTTTAAGTCTATCCTCCGCCTGCTTAATAGTTTTACCACGTAAAAAGTAGTGCTCGATCAATACACGAAATTCATTTCTCCATTTTCAAGGAATATTGCGACCTCACTTACATAAATGCTTCAAATTATTTTTCTTTCGCGCTGATTTTAAAAATGGAACAACATAAACTCTGCAAGGAGTTCTTAATTAAGAAAAATCAATTGAATTTTGAAAAAAGATTGTTTTCAGCTTAAAGTCGTTGAATTATCAAAACGCCCTCGTAATTTAACTTTTCAATTAGATATTTTATTTAATTAGGGACTTGATTAATTTTAATCTTTCATTATTATTATTTATTTATTGACATATGGTTTCCTTTTTATAGCGATCAGGCCACTTTTAATATATTTAATAATTTACGTTTGTAACATTGACTTTGGTTTACAATAAAGTACATTAACATTATGAAGTTATACTTTAAAACGCCCTTTTAAAAAAAATTTTCAATTGTAACATTTATGACAGTTAAAACTGAGATGGAGTGCAAAAGATTTTATTCAAGAATAATATGTATTAGAAATACATATATTTAAGTAAAATAAATTATTTTAATTTTCAGAAATAAAAAAGAAAATTTAGAATAGTGTTTAAATAAAAAGAGTTACCATGTTAGGTTTATATAGTAGGAAAATAATTGCGTTTTTATAATAATCTTAATTATAAAATACATTACAAAAGTTACGTCGACTGAATACAGGGCCTAAGTTTCGGAAGTAAATTATGAAACAACTATATTATAAAAAATATTGAAACAAAAAAAAGAGCAAATAAACATGTCGGACTATTTTATAAGGTTAATTATACTGCGTATTAAGTTGATAAACAAGTTCATGCTAAGTCGACGGCTGAAAGTGGGTCTCCGAGTTTGAATATCAATACGAGCAATACTCCGCAGAGATAATCCATATAAAAAAAGTATTCCCGGCGAAGATTCGTGACTAAACTCGAAACTTTGTTGTTAACGAATCGAAACAGCCGATCTTTTATAAAAATCTTGTTAATGTTATCACCAACTTACACCATCCAGTACAATTTGAGCGTGGAATCATTAAACATGACTAAAAACGGTTACAAAATGAAAAAAGAAATGGAAATCACAAATCACACAGAACTAGGTTTCAATTGAATACTCACGTAATATCGCCAGCTGTAAATTTCATTGAAGTATAATTCCGTCTGAAGCATTAAAAGGAAACAATCCATGATTAATACCAATTACTCGGAAAGTGTTCATTTTAGATTTATCTTCTGTACTTTTTATTCTTTTCGTTGCGAAAATATTTAATTTGAGACATTTTACTTGAATCATTGTATTATCAGGCACATCGCGTAATCGAATTATTATTGAATTAAAACCAAACGAACCAGTCGTGTAGAGATTTATTACATTCAGGTAGAATTTTTCTTTTTAGTTCATTTTACGAGGCGGTGAAAGGTCAGTTGTAAATGCGGTGGTAATTCGTTTTACAAACGTAAACGTTTTACAACCCGAAGATGTGCGGCTTCGATTCCCACTGTGCCTGTACATTCGGTGAGGGAAATCACATTCCAAGAACAACAACTTTCAAGAATATGGGACATGGGCAACACCCATTGCGTAAGGTGGTGCATTATAAGGATTGTGTGTCTCCTTATAACAGTAGGCGCCTAAACCCAGTAGCAGTAACAAAGTGGGCTATATGTAAGTTTTACAGCACGCTTGCTTAACCTTGGCATTGCACCGTTTCAAATCAATAAATAGAAGTAACATTGTATCATACTTCCAACTACTAATATCTATATCTGGAGTATTGTAAGAGCCGCACAATAAACTCCAGGGCTTCATCGGTTGAAGTGGGTAAATTTATGTGACAGATTTAAGGAATTTATGTGTAGCACTAAAGAGTTTTAGACTGCTGCAGTAAACAATTCCGAAGTAACGTAATGAATTTACAATGTACGTGCGGATGCAACTTGAACACAATTCTTGTGGAACTGTACTGGATGGCTAAGTGTGGGTTTAAGTGGAAGTAAAGTCAAAATACGAATTGTTACGATAAACGCTACTAAATTAGCTTTAAACGTATGTTAAGTCAATTGATATGGGAATATTTAATTGTAAAATTTTATACTTTTAATGATTACATATAACAATGATGTTAATTATTTCATTATATTTTGTTATAAAATTACTACGTTTTCATCTTAATTTTTAAATGTAAAATAACATATAAGTGGCAGTATAATACAGTGCGTAACAGTATTAAAAGCTTAATGAAATGTAAACTTTTAATCAATTATTCCGACGTGTAAAATATTATGGCGCAGTTAACAGTACGATGCGAAAGTGTATTGTATTAAGATGCGCGAGTGTATCGTATATTAAAGTTTATATACAAAATATAATGTTTTAATTACCTTGTAGTTGTAGACGAATATGTCGCTGTGGCCAGGCGCCATCGGGTTGTCATTCCTATCACCGATCACCACGTGCAGTATCGACACACCCGTCAGTCTCGGAGTCCCCGAATCGGTTATTGCCACCGGTATCTTGTATTCCTTTCTTTGTTCTCTATCGAAGGAGACTAGAGTCGAGAGGATGTTGCCTATGAACAAAAAACAAATTAGTGTATAGGAAACAAAAATACAATCGTGTCTTTGTTTAATATGCTCAACACGTAGTAAAAGACTTTCCGCTATCATTATTTAGTAATGTTTTGATCACGACGTAGCAAAAACATTTTTCGTGTTAGTAAATAATAATACGAAGAACGTCATTATGAAAATCAATATTGCTCATACATTGATATAACGTCGTGTTGTTTCACCACCTCCTTCCTTTGGTATTGAAATCGGTAGTAGAAATATTAGACGATACTATACAATAATTGAAAGCGATGGAAAAAAGAAGAAAATTTTTTATAATAATGTTGATAAAGGTACTTTGATGAAATTACATTAATTACACCCGACATACATTTAAATTTGTCAAATAAAGTACAATTCGACAGTACTGTCAAATAGGATTTGTGTATTATTACACATTATACAGTGTGAAACAAATCAAAAAACACTCGTTGAATTGAGAACCTCTTTTTTATTGTCGATTAAAGAAGAGGTAATAAATTAAAAGTAAACATCAATTTAACGGAACGAATAATTGAAAACAATTATTATATTACAAAAACATTACACCGCAATTGTTAAATCAAATGAAGTCGGTAAGTTGGTAAAATCTCCCTAACAAATCGTGTATACAGCACCGCCCACTTCAATTTATTTCAATCGACTATCAATATTAGAGCACGCCTTCGACGTTATTTAACAGGTGAACGAGCGCTCAAAAACAAATCCAACGCCTGAGGCATGTACGAACGCTAACAATGCTGTTTTACTTTTTTTAACATTTGTTTTATCGGTTTTGGGTTACACCACTTGACTTTGATTTCACCTGATGTTAATTGAAATTGAGGCCGTAGATGGTGAAGCGTGTTCGCCTAGAATGCTTTTGGATCTCACATGTATGACTGCCGGAACTCAGCAATGCTGTTATGGCGGCCGATTGACACTGAGGGTGGTAGCTAGCCAGACGAGTTAAAAAAATCCTGCCACTATCCAGAATCCACTACTGTGGCCTGGGAATCGGACCCGGGATTTCCATATTAAAAAAACTAGCGGGTCAACCACTGCGCCACGGAGACAATCAAAACGATAGTCAAAATTATTGATTAGTGTATTTTCTTAATTACAGGAACTCTTTTAATAATAAGTTTCAAGACAAGATGCTATATATGCGCCTGGCTAGCGGTCAAGGGCAATTGCATGCAACGCGCGCAAAAATGCCTACGACGATCGTACCTCTTGATATTTAAATCCACGCCTAGTTAACGATCTACCCACAAAGTTACGCAGTGAAATAACAACAAATATGTAACATTAAGCAGAAATTAAAGATGTAACTCTTATTATAATATGTATTGATATCAGTTTACTAGCATTAAATAAAAGCTTTCAAAATTTCCGTTGAACTTTTTATTCTATCAATCGATGATCTGGAAAATTGGTACACACGGTAATGGAGACGGATTAATCTTGATATTTAAAAATTTAGCGCGTGCAGAGAAGCAGGCGTGTGACGGTTGGCAGCTACTAGTAGTATTACTACGGGGTAAAACGGTTTATAAATAATTCTCTATAAAAGCGCTGACGTACTCGCTCGATCGGAAAGTTTGTACGAGTGAAAAAGTTTAGGTTCGTTTTCGATACGGTGCGGAATAATTTCCGCAGATGTGGGTTACAATTATCAACACGCAAGCTTGAGGGGAGCGACGAAACTGCTGAAATTGAATTACCACTTCCGAAACAAAGTTGTCAGGTCGCGATTGAAGCGCCATTTATTGCATTTTAACTACGTTAATTGATCGGAACTCGATTTTGAGGGTTCTTTGTGAGCCGTGATTGAAGAAGGAGTGTTGAAATAGGTGTTGAAGCTAGTTTACTTGTTTTCGTGGCGCAGGAGCGGCTCATATCGTCATCAAGTCCCAGATCCGATTCTAGCTTCAAATAAATTTGGAAGCTGTTAAAAAATGTAATAGCTGTTTTCCGGAAGTTCAAAATATAAGCATTCAAGCAAGGCAAGCATGGCTTACCATTTTCGACCTCGATTTCATTATCATGTGAAACTGAGTTCATGCTTTACCTCCTTGTTGATAAAAAAAATATACAGTTGCTGCTAATATGATGTTTTAAACTTATAAAAAAAGACATTTCAATTAACATTTATGTACAGTTTTATATCCAGGCATCATGTTGATAGTAATTTTTTAATTGACATTTCATTTTTTCTATATATTAGCAATTACTTCTTATGTTCTAAGTACTATGTAGTGACAATAAAAAAAAATAAAACAGTACGTTTTTTGTTTCACCCGAATAGAGACGATAAGAAAGGTGTTAATGAGGATTTTAAAAACACATTTATATCAGTTTAATATAAATATTAAAAATTGGGGTCTTCTATCTCTCTCACCCAGTACAATACGTACCTTGTATGTGGAACTTGGAGCGTATATCGAAGCTGGCTGAATCGTTGAGGGCGAATGTGAACGGTGGGCCATTTTCCGCTGAATCGTAATCTTTGGCCGTCAATACTACCACTTGACCGGGTAGCTCGTTCTCATACCATATCACCGGTTGAGTCTGCGAAGTAAAATATAACATATAATTAATCAGCAATAAGCTAACAATATATTTTAAATTCATCTGATATTCACTGACAATAAGTCCGCCGATGGTAAAGCCCGCTGGCCAACAATACTACTGGCTTTCACGTATATAATTGCCGACAGCCAGTGCTATTATGGCATCAAATTGTCATTGTAGGTGGTAGCTAAATGAGTTCAAAATAATAGTGGTAGAGTTCTACCACTATCATTCATTGCTCACATTGCTCAGGAATCGATCCTTAGACTTCCGTTTTACATGACAAGCGGTAATCCACTCCGCCATGGAGGCACTTAAATTATCATAAGTTTACGTCTTCCAAAGAATACATGTTTAAGTTTATATATTTTTATTTATTTTAGCACTATTTTTAAACCTTTTTTAAAGGTATTGAGGATACTTTTTAATGCTTCATGTATGCAAAAAACAAAGTTGGAGGTGGTATTAATTTGACATGAGTATATTTTGTAACAGTAGTACAATTTTGGTAAAATAGTGGCAAAGGGAGAAACCAGATTGAAATTCACAGCGTAACTAGGCTAGATTGCGGTTTTAATCTAATACTAGGTCATAGGGCGCCGGGTACGGCTTCTGTTAGTTACACAAAGCCGTATAGTAACAAATATTGAAAGTTATTTAACTTACCCACTTCAGTACCTATTTGAACTGAAGTAAATGTTGAATAACTTTCAAATTAATGTCACACACAAAACTTAGACGATTTTGTTAAACATCTTAGCATAGCGTGTAATGAATTTAAAAACTTTTTTACGTATTACTGTAAAAAATCATTTTTGATATTGATTATCGTTATTTTTATACTATGCCGAGTAGAACTGACATGACGTTCCAAAATTTTACGGAAAAAAACACCATTTAATATTTTAAAATATATGGAGAAGATTTTTTTGTTAACAAAATTTTTATTCAACCTCCTTTCATTACTACCGGATTGCCCAATCTATTAAATTAAACATTAACTCTTTGCAGAATACTTTTGGCTCTCTCATGTATGAGTTTTGGTACACAGCAATGCTGTCATTGCGACAGAATGACATAAAGGGTGGTTACCTGGGGTGTTCGAAAAACCCTACCACCATCCAGACTCCACTGCTCCTTTAGCAAGGTCACTACTACTACTAACTACAACTACGGTCACTACTGCGCCACGGAGAAAGTCAAGAACTCCAACGTACGTGTACAAAACGTCTACGTCTAAAAAAGTATTACGTTCTGACCATAAAAATAAGTTTTAGTTAATGCTGTAAAGTGACGTAGGAAAGCTTTTTAAACACCAACGACAATGAAAAAGTAATTCAGTAACTATTTAACTATTAAAATGACTGCTGCTAAAGAATAGTTTCATTTTTTTCTACATAAAATATTGTTTTTATTGTTTCGAAGCAGTTTTCTAGCTTTTAATAAAAAATAAGCTCCCGCTCCAGCACAAATTTTAATACTTCAAAGGAAAATAAAATATTAGCCTCCACGCGGTCTCATAACTAAAAATATAAACCGCGTGGTCTTCCAGAAAATAACACAATAAAAGATCAAGCAAGAAACCTTATGATCATCACTTTAAACGTTCCTGATAGTCGTTGACAAAAAAACTTTTATCAGGGCTTTTGAGTTAGGAGGTAAAAATAATTTGAATATTTTCTGGTACACAAATAAACTTCACAAGGAAACAATTTTCAACATGTTTATGAATCAACAATCAGCATAAATTTCCTCGAAACTTTTCTTATTTATGTTACTTTCAAAGATTTCCCGATACCCCGATGGCATGTTAAGAGATTTGCATTAAGTAGAAAGTATTAAACGGCAATATTTCGTTATTTTTATATTTAACTAAGTTAATGTCTAAGTTTACAATAACTTGCGGACACCCCGCAAGTGTTTGCTTGCTTTCATCAGCATATTTTCTTCCATCGCAGGAGGAATAAGTTTCAAAGAGCATACGTTTCACGGATATCTTAACTTCCCCCGGGGAAAACATTTGAAGGGGATTGTTGAAAACAGCATTGTGACGGAAACGGAAGTAGTTGTACGCTAGTGGGTACATCGTTAAGTATGGAAATAACAGTAATGTTTTAACTTGACGCTAGAACAAACTTTAAAACTTTTTAAGCGAAAACAGCTATGATATTTTGACTCCTTCGTTGTCTTAACTTTAAATAAAATGCATCTTTAACAAAGTATGCTTGTAGCTAAGTGGTAAAACTTCTTGTTTACACTCTCACGTTCATATTTCCAGCAAAAATAAGAGCGTATGGTCGTCTTTAGTTGACACAATACTCAGAGAATATGTTCCAATTGATCCTAACGGCATAATCCTGGTCAAACATATAATCCAGTGCGCTAGCTTTAACGTTTGCAAACAAGTTTTAATGGTAAAGTTTAGACAGGACACAAAATTGCAGTAGCTTTTTATAACATCATTTAATGGCATCTCTGGGCAATAAAAACACGTTTCACAATATAAACTGACAAAACTTTGTAATTTTACCAGCCCCCGAAAATAAATACTATTGAGATTATACCTATTTTGAACCTCAGTTTTTACTTCATAATTTTGATTCGACAGATTTCAAATAAGTATATTTAATCAAATCATAACATCAATAATTCTTTAATTCAGTAAAATCTCTAGAACATATCGCAGAATTTGTTATTGTTCATTATTGGTTTTACAATTTTTAATACAATCAATCATGTAAATAGCACATTTGTAATAAATTGAGTGTTCTCGAATTCATTCTGGTAGACATGGGTCGCGGGACAACTCCTTATGACAGAAACGAAGGGACTGTTTAATTCTACCGTTTTTGCTTCAACCAGTTTAATGGAAATGTCGGAAGCAGAATGTATAATTCATATGATAACGTGTTTTTTCAAAATCGAAATAGAGAGGCAGTATAATTAAAAAACCTTTATATTTGTATCATATGAATGTATATTTTTTTGCCAAAAACAATGACAGTCAAAATAACAACTGTAGGTGTATGTATGTGTATATATATATATAATAATTGAAATTATCTATTACTAATTAATTAACCTAACAATCAAAAATAGTTTTTTGGTTGTCAGGTTAATAATTAAAATATTAAAAATATTATTACAAACATTATGAAAGAATTATTCAACATGCTAGAATCAAAACGTAATCTGCAGGAGAGTTAAAAAGTTTTTGCAAAAGGATCCCATGGATGATTTGTTCAAAGTTAAACCAATTTTACGGAAGTCGATATAGTCTTAAGGAATATGCCGACTCGACTATCAAGTAAAGCCATCAGCTAGCTCGACGTATAAATGAATTGCCTTCACTTGACGTAAAGTTAGATAATGCTGTCTTAATCCAGCCCTCGGAGGGGCAAGGCCCTCCGCAGCCAAATTCGCGCTAATACACCATTCCATACGAACAATGCTTTTACAAAAGAAGATTGGTATCTACTTGCTATCTTCAGTTTTCGAAAGTTGACAGTTTTTGTAAGAGATGCAAAACAGATAAAAAGTTTTAAGATATAAAGAATAACGCAAAATTAGACCCATACATTGTTTAAAAAATTTATGATCAATTAGTATTGTTAACGTCTGCAACATTTTGAGACGTAAATGAATCACAAAACACAATGTGGGGAGATCACCAACGTTTACCTTTAAACAGGCATAGCCTTTCTGAATAATATAATAACAATAATTAAATAAATTGATTTTACCAAGATGAAAAAAGATTTGTCAACTTATTGAATAATTATTTAAGTTAAATAGTAAATTCAAATACATTATCTGTGAAATATACACCAACACAAACGAAGGAAGGATGGGTATTCATAGAAATAGAGCGGAGATATTTCAAGGGGCTGCTATTAGCATAAGCTAGTCTGAAATAAGCTGTTCGGGTGCTAAGGAGCGCCCTCTGGCGTTCCGGTGGCTAAGGCGCCTCTATGTCTGCCTAATGTTCTGCTGAGACAGTGCGAGCCCTGAATAATTAACTCGGTAATGCGGCCTGATATAAATCAGGATAACTGACGTTGTTTTAACGAATTGCGACATTCCCCTCCGTGACTTTGAGATGTTTGTAACTTTTTCTCTAAAAATAATGTCTTTTCGCAGAAAAAATATAATACAGGAAATCGAAAGGTAAATTGCCCTTATACACGAATAAATTCTATGGTAATAAGAAGCTAAACTCTTAATAGTCTTGGTATGTTCAAGACTATGTTAATTCTCGAAAAATATAAATATTCTAACAACATACAAATTATAATTTAATATTTCTAGATGAGATTGACTTTAAATAGTCGTCGTGCAGAGAGGACTGTCTGACTGATCTATTTATTTCCAGTTTGAATACTCTTCATAAGAAATGTTTATATTAATTTTTTTTCCAAGTGTAACGTACAATGACCTAAAGACAACATATATATTGCTCGTTTGGATGTAGTCATTTAAACCTAAAACTTCACTTCATATTTCAGAAGTTCATAATTGCAATGAAGCAAGAGTATCGAACTTTTCAACCACATAAAAACTTGCTGCTGCCGGCGGTACGTTCTTTTCAATCGGAAACTCTGAACATGTCGGAGATTAATTGATTACGGCGGAAAACTCAGGGAATTAAAAAAAATAATCTATTAGTTTACTTTTTTACTTAAAAAAAACTCAGTATTAAGTTTATTTTTTGTTTTTGTGTTAAAATCATGCTGATGAACACTGCCTGACATTATTCTTTAATAGTAATGAAAAGGAGTGAACAAATAAAGTCTTAATAAATCACATCCAAAGTTTTATTTATTTCTCAATATGTCATCGAAATATCACACGTATAGATGGGTGTCAAGTGCTGTAGCAATAAAATTTTTTTTTTTTTGCACCGTATCACTGTACAAAAAGGCGGACATAATGTCTAGAAACATTCTCTTCCAGTCAACCTACAAGATTGTTAAGAGATATACATTGGGTGCAAGAAAAATTAAAATAAAAAAGAATACAAAATAATTATACAACAGAGCGAACATATAAATTAAAAACGATAGAATTATGGAAGAAAAAAAGGAGAAAGACGAATTCCGATACGTACATGATATTTGTCAACTACATACGTGTATTTAAGAAATAAATATATGATCAAAATTCTATGAATGTAAAATAAACGTTGCAAAACTGCCGAATAAATCCGTACAAATAATCAATGGGGTAACTGCAGTAAGCGTGTCTTTATCATCGACTCTATGCAATATATGTAAAGCTGAGAGGGTATTTGCACAAAAAAATTACGGTAGAGTTCACATTGAACAATCGCTCTTAATCATACGAGATCGTTTTGAGTATGAGCGGGAAACGATAACTTTTCCCCCCCTTCCTGTTTTGTTTTGCGGTATTTCGTAATTGCGGGGCTCTAAGAAACGCGGGGCCAAGTTTTGCGCGAGAAAAAATTTTTCAATGTTTTTTACCAATCTCCCGACAGAAATTGTTGTTCACAGTTTCTTAAACGTTCCTATTCATAACACAAGCTCAGGTAGATTAGAGGCTGCGAAAAGTTGGGGAACGGTGCCGCTCCAATTCATTGTGGGCGAAGTTTAAACATCGAAAGGGGGAACAGATGCTTTTGACTTAGTTGAGAAGTAGAGATAAAGTTGCTGTGTGAAATAAAGGTGAGGGTCGGTTTAGAGTTTGTTTTAATGGGTCATTTGTTGGTTACTTACGTTGTTTATGTTTTCAAATCAACGCTTACTTATAAGAAAGGATATTCAACCAAGTTCTAGCAAGCATCTTTTTTTGACAAATATTTCTATGGTGGTAAAATTATTTTTATACAAGTTATTATATTCTATGCGACTATAGCTAGAAGACAAGGCTAAATGTTAGAAGCGATAAAATCAGTAAGCGTTATTCATTTAATTAGTGATCGTAAAATTTATATCTATGTTCTTAATCAACTAAGGTAACATCAATTTGTTCTTCACTCATAAAAATCTATACAGGAGTCGGCTATTAAATATCGCTGGTGGCAATTCTTTAGCGAGCTCATAAAGGAACTGCGGCCGACAAGGTGAAATTGCGTGCTTTTTATCGCGTAGCACAAAAAACCCGTAATTAATGTAGCGCTGCGAACGACTTGAAAATTAAGTTGTAAACCAGTAAGAACACGATCCTATTAAAGGGTACACTACAAAAAAGCAAAACGATATTAATACGTTGCAGGTATTACTTTTCATACGTTTTCAAGAGGTTATTGTTTGGGATCCTAAGGTTTTTTTTAAATTTCTACTTATTGTAAATTGAATTAATTTAACCACTTGCACAAGATAGACGTACCAAGCACGACTTCATGCTTTTGTATCGGAAGCACCAACGACGTGGCATGCACTTTTTTTTAAAATCCCAAACGACTTTTGATGACGTGTGTTGAATGTTTCAGTACTAATGGTAAGAAGTCATAGGTGGAAAAAGAATTCGGAATTCCATACGATCGTTCTGATACACGCGTCAGTAGATATTTTGCCCGTTCAAATGATTAAAAAAGACAAGGCTTTATGTCATAAAGTTAAAGAAAACGTGTTAGTAAATATACAATGTCAAATTAAATACTTCTATCGACAGCCATTGACAAATACTTATGATCCGTCACTAAAATAAATGTTGAATTAAAATTATGATTTTTTTCAAATTTACTATAGTCTATCTCGCATATCCTTATCTTCGTCGTAGCCTCAAAAGCAATGAGCTAATTACAATTTGTAAATCTTAATTCACATTGTTTTAATAAAACCCTACCAGCTTTTCTTCTTGTATCTGGACAGAAAGTAAATGCAATTTTGCTATCTCCAATTATTCGTACGAGCGAACATCTGATCACTGTGGTGTTAACGTTAGAAATACGAAGGGAAATTAAAAAAAACTCACGTTTGTGAGGAACGGCGCGTTGTCGTTGATATCAGTCAGCTCCAATATGACTTCAGTGGTGGACCGCAAACTATCAGAACCGAGCCTGCCCCCTTGGTCCGCAGCCATGATGAGGATCTGCCACCTGGTGAAACCAGACGGCTGGTCGCGATCCAACGGCTTGGTGAGACGAAGGCACCCGTCGTTGTCTATCTGCAGGAACTCTTTCTGCTCGTGCTTCACCAATGAGTAGACTATGTTCTGCGGCGCGTTGCGATCTTTGATGTCGGGGTCGTACGCCTCGACCTACAGCGAAATAAGATCAATTAAATGAGTTTTTTTTTTAATAAATGTCAATTTTTAGTAGTCGGTAATCAACAAGTGTTTTCGTCGCTTAAGCAAAAATGTGTTCCCTAAAAGTAACAATGTTATTTCGTCGCATCGAAATACAGACAGTTCAACAGTGACAGACAATAAACACTAAGCGAGGGTAGGAACTAAAATCCTCGCGCCACGAGGACGACGCTGAGCTATATCAATCCGCCTCGAAACTACGGCCGATGCAAGTCACGCTGAAACGTCGAGGAATATTAGGTACGGTACCTAGTGAATATTTACACGACGTAGACCCGGAAAAGTTAAAATTACAATTAAATGAACTTTATTATTGAGCATTTATTTACACTTTGTAGTCACTAGGTTCGCCATTTGTCACGATAAATGTTTAAATGAAACGTTTCATTTACAATATAAAATAAATAAAATAGGTTAAAAAAACTGACATTGTAAGACCAGGTCTACAGTTAACTGGTATATAACAAATTAGTCAACAATTTACTATTTGCAGCATTCTGGAGAGTGGCTCGAGTTAAAAATTGGTATTCAATAATGAAAACTACAACGTTTCGACCGAAGTTTGCCAGAAGAAATAGGATCTATCTAGACAAACTGGGGCAACAGGCATCTACCACGTTAAATATTGAAACAATACTTTACTTTTAAAAAAATAAAAATACTTTAATTGATTAAAAGATTAAATAAGCGAAAATAATGGCCGTACAAGATTATAGATCTGTATCACTGGGTGTCCCTTTCATTTTCGAAACATTCAGAACAATTTATGTAACATAGAAAACAATGATTCCTCTTTATACTTTATCTCTGAATTGTACGAGTGCGTTAAACAAACTTTACTTTTGGGTACGTGTTGACTAATTTAATTGTTAGCGAAAGCTTTCATTAAGTATTTGCAACGCTTTTCTGTTCAGTTTGAATGTGTTCAAAAATTTATATACCTTTACAATACACCCTTCGTACAGTTTCTCCTCTTCGATTGTTTTCGTATAATTGGCCAAGAAGACTGGCGGGTTGTCGTTCAAATTTTCGATGTTTATAATCACTTTGGCGTAGTCCTCGAAAAGTCCGTCGAATGCCTTCACGTCTAGACTGTAGCTCGTTATGTTCTCGTAGTCCAATTCGTTGTTGACACGAATCTCACCGGTGAAGTTTCTTATAACGAACGCGTCGTAAGTGTTGCCCGCTACTATGCTGTACGTGACGACGGACGCTGCGAACAGATGTATTTTGGGATAGAATTTAACGTTACAAACTAATCTATTCCTATAGTTGAATTATAACTAGAAGCATAAGATTTAAGCTAGTAACAAGAAGGTGTTTCAAGTTTAACAGAAGATTAAATCTAAACATTAATTACATGAAGGGAAAAAATTGTAGCCTTCAACATGTTACACACGTAATTAGATCTGAGACTGTTTTCTGCTTAATATTATTTTAAATTAAATAAAG
>DWQX01002897.1:0-19841 GCA_018245475.1 Pharmacophagus antenor
GCCAGCTCTCTGGCCAGTGTATTGTAGGAGATAGCTCGCGAATCACCGGATTCGCGAGCCAGCTTCGATAAAGCTGTGATGGTCATTGTGACTGACAGCATCTACATCACCGAATCCAGCAGCAGCAGCAGCAGCAGCTTAAAGTGCCCATAGCTCGCAGATCACCGGATTCGCGAGCCAGTTTCGATGAAGCTATAATAGTCGTCGATAAGACTAACAGAGCAAACTTCACTGAATCCAGCAGCAGCAGTGTATTTAAATTGTCAGTTAAATATTGACCAGTAAGTCGTCAGTATGTAACTTGGTTAATGACTTCTTATAATAAAATTTTCCCAACGTCATGTAGCTCACGAGAATGACAATAATTAAAATATTAAAGTAATATGCATGCATGTATGACATATTATATTTTCATTTTAATAAATTAAATAGCTTTTGCCCATTGCTGTCTAATCAATTTATCATATACTGTTACAGTTCAAATAAATTCATGTAATTCAAAGAGTTGAAAATATTCACCAAACATTGTTGCCACCCTAGCAATTTAATAAAATTAAAGATTCATAACATTTCTTTTGTTAACACAAAAAGTATTATAAAAATATGATAACAAAGCCAAAAATAGTAAAAAGTATTACCGTTTTATGCGAGATTAATGTAGTTTTATTAAATATAGCTATAATCTATAGGTCGAAAGAACTAAAGATGACATTTCATGATGACCATATTGGTTCTCAAAATCGCCACCGCTAACTTATAGTTGTTATGTAAAATAACAACAGCATTTTGTTTTTAATTCTTGTCACACTATATGACCATAAAGTAAACAGTAAACTGGAATTGTCAGAACGCCAATAAAAATATTCTCTATCACAAGACATCTAATTACATCTAATTGGAATTCTTGACAAACTTTTTTTTTAATACAAAAGGCAACTATATAACAAAATATATTTTTTTCAATATGAATAATAAAAATGGAAACTACAATGATGATATATTTGACTATATAAAGGTGAGCGAAGATGAAGATGACACAAATGCTGTTGAAATACCATGTGAACAAGATGGCACCCTTCTTCTATCCACGCTCGTAGCGCAGTTTCCAGGAACTTGTGGACTTAAATATCGACATCCCGAAACAAAGTCAATTAGAGGTATCAGATTAAATGATGGTAAATTACATCCACCTAGTGAAGCCGGATGGGGAAAAATTTTGTATATTTGTGTATTTCCCAAAGAAAACAAGCGTAAAATGGAAGATGTGTCTTCTGAAAATTCAGCAGCAAAAACTAAACGCTTAGAAAAAAAGCTAACCTGTTCAGATTTAATTTGTCTTGGTTTGCCATGGAAGTCAACGGAAGAATCCATAAAACAATATTTTGAACAATTTGGTGAAGTTGTTATGGTTCAGCTCAAAAGAGACAAAAATGGGTCATTTAAAGGTTTCGGCTTTATTCGTTTTGCCACTTATGCATCCCAGATGAGAGCTTTGGCACAAAGACATAATATTGACGGGCGTTGGGTTGATGTTCGTATTCCAAATTCAAAAGAAGGTGTAGTACCACAAATGCCGTGTAAAGTATTTGTAGGTAGATGTACTGAAGATATGACAGCAGACGATCTTAGAGAATACTTTTCGAAGTTTGGTGAAGTTACAGATGTTTTTGTTCCTCGTCCCTTTAGAGCATTTGGATTTGTTACATTCTTAGATCCTGAAGTGGCACAAAGTCTATGTGGTGAAGATCATGTTATTAAAGGTGCCTCAGTGTCCGTTTCAAGTGCAGCACCAAAGATCAAGAGCAAATCTAATCAAAACTGGAAAGATGACTCTTATGGTCCTGGCTGGGAAGGAAATAGATCAGGCTCTTCTGGAGGCTCCAATAATGGTAATAGTAATATAGATACTCTTAACATGCAAAATTTGGGGATCAATCCTAATGGAGGACCACCAGCTAATTTTAATTTACCAATAAGTCTTGTTGCTGCGGCTCTTAATCAAGCTGGGTGGGGTGGATTTCTAGGCAATCCTGGTAACTCCGGACCTAACAATTGGCAAGGTGGGCCTCCGCAAGGGAATACAGGTAAAAATTGGAATGGCAACCAAAACTGGGGTCAAAATGGGCCTCCTCAAACATGGAATCAAGGTGGTGGTGGAGGTGGTCAAGGCTGGAATGGTAAAGGCAATTGGAATCAAGGAAACTGGTCACATGGGCAAGGAAATTGGGGAGGTAATGGTGGGGGTGGCTCTGGTCCAGCCAGTTCAGGCAGCGGATGGAGTAACAACAATAAACCCCAGACATGAGGTGAGATTTACCTATGACATTAATAACAGAGATGTGTGTGTGGTGGTGAGGTGTAATTTAAGACACTAAATATTTTAGCAATGTATAGTGATAGCTTTATCACATAGTTTACTATACTTTTTGAATGTTTAACTAATAAAATATCCCTGTATCAGCCATTAAAAAACAGTACTGTGTGTTATATTGTGATGTGGTATGATGAGAGACCTAAGATAAATAAAGATGTATGTAAAATGAGATGGATGTTTTAATTCTGAGAAGCTTGGGTGGGAGAATCACATTTGTCAATTTTAAGTATGATAGTATTGTCGAAAGAAATATGTTTTATTTCTGGTTTATTGGGTATGGAAGTTAACTTTTGTCAGTGAGTGAAGGCCATATGGAAACGGATGAGCTGATCCATTCATTGTGTGACTGAAGTGGAAGACAAGAATGCTGCATATACCAAATTAAGAATAAAGAAGGTGGTGCTTTAAACATATGTAGCTGTTTCAATGTGGTGAGTGTGATATGGTATGGTCAGTGGTTTTCACAAAATCTATCTCTTTGTATGTCAAAGTATATTGTATAATCTAGCTATTTCTATTTATGAGTTTAATCTCCTTTCATTAATTATTAAAAGATATACAACTTTTTATTTAAATATATTGCAGGTATACATTACTATCAGAAAAGGTGAAGCAAAAAAATACAAAATAATCAAGTATTTATGGGGTGCAAAAATATGTGACCGGTAAGAAATATGCATATCAAATAGATTCTGTTTACCTTATTCCGCTAGTTATAAAACACAACAGCATTTATCCATAAAATATCCTTTTTTTTTTCAAGAATCGTGTCATTCTGTTATTTAACTTGTTTATTGTTTTCTATTAAAATTATATTTGTGTATACATATTTTTTATATTTTGAGATCTGTTGTGTAAGACTAAGACAAATAATATTTTACAAATAAAATCTACAACTTTAATGTAGCCCCATCTAGCAAAACCAGTGTAGGCACTAATGATTTAATAATAAAATAATTTCCAGATCCACAAGTGTGAGCAATTTCCTTCGAATTTTTGAAACAATGACAAGATGAAGATAATTCTGATATGGAACAGGATACTTCACTCAAGAGAATTTGTTTTATCAAATAAAACATTTATTTACACACAATTGTTTTACTACTGAATGATTATACAATTAAATTTTGTTGCTACAAGTACTGAATAAATTCAAAAAAACCTGAAATTTATATTGCAATAATTGAACTTGTAGCATATCACAGCAAGCATTTATAAAACAGGTGTCAAAGATTAAACTATGGTTAAACCACAAGTATAACCAAATATAATGAGGCCGATTTAAAATTTCGTAATATTAAAAGTGTAAAATTTTTATTTCTGATGAATTTAATGCCTTATTTCTATTAAGCATGTATAGTTACAGTTAATTTATGCTGTTTAACATTGTTATTAAAGAGACAGTTTTAATGTTTGGTAAATATAATACATTTTTTCTATATCTACAATCAGTTTAAAAACATTCTTTACAGCTCTTGATGTGCTGTATTTCCACTACGTATTGAGTGGATTTAAATATTCAGCCATCAACTTTATTTTAACAGTTAACAAGAAATAAATTTTTACTTTAATTATTAATTAGCGAGAAAATCTAAACGACTGGTTATATTATTAATAATTTGTGATTTGTTTGTAGATAACATTTTAGAAAACATATTTTTAAATACTGTATCCATCTTTCTAGTCAAGAATGAAAAAATATATAACATGCCTGTAGGTTTCATCGTGGCAGCATGAATATTGGACAGAGCTAGCCATAAGTGTTAGATATCTAAATCATGTTCCTTACTTAAGGCTGTCAAAACTACAATCCTCATCAAATAAATCTTAATATTGATAAAATTTAAATTAATATATGAATGCCTGAACTTCCAAAGATCAAAGACATTTTAAGTTTTTGTCATGGTCAAAAAGGAACACTTTGTTTTAATCATAGGTGAAAATATGTATCCCTTCATTTATAAAATTTGCTATAAAAACAAAAAAAATAGTTTCTAGAGATCAGTAAGTTTTGTTGACAAACATTATTCACAAATATTTTTCACTACTTTTATTGACATCGAAAACCTATTGCCCATAATACATATGTAATAATATGGTCAGATTTTAAACAAATATATTACCAGTACCAAGAGAATACCCGTATAATTACATCAGTTCCAATAGTTAATCAAACTTTCTACATAATAAAAGCTGAGTATAGGTAAAGTAATAACATATGTTTTTTACTTATACATTTTGTAAAGTTGCCTTTGTTTAAAAAAAATACTTTTACGGAATTACTAACACTCATGTTATTTTCTATTTACACATTGAATACACTTATATTTGTAAGCTATAAGAGATTGTTAATTCTATTTCTATAATTTCTAAATATTATTATATCACATAAAATTGGCTGATAACAAAAAAAAATATATACTTTTATTATTTTTATATAAATGGCAGGAATTTATATAGTTCGCAAATTTTAATTCTAAATTTTATATGTTGAAATAATGTGTAATATACATTTCAATTGCAATTCAAATAATTTTAAAAACCGGTAATAAAAATGAAGAACATTATTAAAGCTAAACCTTGAGTTTTTTGGCAGGTCTCAGAGTATAATTGAGAGTAACCTGTCGCTTAGCAGCTGCTCGCCGAAGCTGCCTGCGTCCATTCCATTCTGCATCCATCTTCTGTGCTAATTCAAAATCACTTTTCTCTTGTTCAATCAATTTCTCAATTCTTAGCTGTTCTCTTAGAATAGTTTTAACATCACAATTATCCAACGGACTAGACAAATTTTTTACAGCTAAATTTATTTTATTATTATTTATTATACTTTCAGTAACTAAAGGTGGGCTATCAATCACTCTTTTTGTATTTGGTTTTTTTGAATTACTTCTCAAATATACTTTTCTATCAGAAGAAACCTTTCTGTCCTTATGTTTCTTTTTTGGTGTAACTTCATTATCATTCTTTGATATACTCCCCATAGATCTGGTGCGACGTAATGATTTTTCTGCATTAAATTTGCTTATACTTCCTTTAGGACCTGAATGTTTATGTCTGTGCGAGATATTTTTTTTCGCAGTCAGTTCTACAGATGTTGTATTTGGACTTACATTAGTTCTTTTGTTTCGAGACATTGTTATAGTTTTCTTTTGAGTTTCCTTTAAACAAAATAAACAATTTTTGTTAAAATTATAGTAAAATCACATGTATACAGTGCAAAGTGAAGAAGAACAAATTTATTGTATGTGCAAGGATCCCTGAAAGACAAAGAATTCTTTTCAATTTTAAAATTAAAAATAAGGGTTACTTGTGTTTTGTAATGATATAGTAATAATTTTATTATTACCAATTATACCGATAAACTAAAAAAATTGTAGTACTATAAATAACTTGTATAATAATTTTGAATATACAGATATATCAAACAAAAAATTACAAGTTACAAATGTAAATTGTAACAAATGTAAAATGTAAATAAAAATCGATGATTTAAACTATACTTTGAGCAAACACAATTATGCAATTTGTGTCTTTCTGGGTGTTATTGCTTCATTGCAATTGCAAAAATAACCTAATTTTACAGATTACAAACCTTTTTTGCTCTTAGAATACTAAGCGCAATAACAAAAGCAGAAGGCAATTTCTGTTGTAATGATATATTTCTTAGGCGACACAATCCCTCCATATATTGGTTACGGCTGGGAGCATTTTGTTGGCTTAGAGTGTTTTCTTGTTCTGCTCGTACAGTTGGCACACGCACCGGAGAAGTTTTATTTGAACTGAAAATACAATAAAAAAATAAACTGTAAATACATTGAAATACCAAGGTATACATTTTAATTGGTTATGAGCATTAGGCTACAAAATCGGTAATAAACTTGTCTTTTCAACTATTTCTCACAAATCAAAAATCTGTGAAACTCATTTAATCAGATTTTGTTCTTATATTAATATCTCATGAGCGGTATCTCTCACATGATACCACTGTAGCGTCGCAACATAGTATCATAGTTTAAAATTAATCAGTTCTATTTTATTTTACAAAGCTTAAAAAGGTAACTGAAAGAAATATTGAAATTTGTAAATTCAAATAATATGTTTGTTATCATAAATTTTAGAAACCTGCTTTATTTTCTTTGTTATGGTTTGCTAATTTAAAACTGATACTAACCCAGTGGGAGTTGATCCAGCAATTGGTTTAAAATAACACAGTTCTTGTTGCATTGAATCTACACTGCCAGTTTCTAAACTTCTATTATCAATGGTATTATTTTTATGTTGTAATATTCCTGTATAGGGTAATGGAAGAGAAACCACTAATGATGGAATCATGTTTTTTGGATTTGCTGTATCTTGTGGAATAGCAGATTCTTTATTACTGCTGGAACTTTCAATAATTTGGGTCTGAAATAAAAAATATATAATAATGAACTATACTAGCAAATTAATATGAAGTATGATAGAAATCATACCATTAATGATAACATGTAACAATAACAAAAACATTGTAGTATTGTAATATGTATCTTGCAGGTAAATAAATATTATTGTGTTAACATTATGTGTTAGTAGATTTTAAAAAAATGGTATTGATCCACATGGTCTTTCATTACAATACCTTTGATGAATCTTCACCATTTTCTTTGTTCCAAACACCAACTCCACTTTTGGTTTTCTTATCAAGAAAGTTTTTTAATAATTTTCCATAGTTTGGTATGATTTCAGGAGACGGTCTACTGTGTGATTTAATAGAAGAAATTGTTGTACCAATTCCATCACTAATTATATTGTCATCAGTTAATAATGGACTTCTGGAATTTATAACAAATTAGCAAACATTGGATAAAAAAAAGTCCACATGTAAAAAGTGATGATAATTTGGAGTTCAGTCACTGGTAAAAGTTAAGACATAATAATGGATTTATTTGAAGATTTAAGAATATTTAAGAGATAGAGCACATCACAATAGCCTTATAATTTCATGTGTGCCATAGTGGAATTAAAATACACATAGCAAAAAAAAACAAGTACATATATCATAGGTAAAAATATTTTAACTTATTGTAATTCGAAAACACCTACTCTTTAACTGGCACTCGTAATTTAGATAAATAGGCGTCAATTCTTCTAGCCTTTAGTCTTGGCTTCATATGGACACCTTTGCAAGTTTCTTTTATTATAGAGGATTGTGGAATTTTAGATTTAGTGTTAGCCTCTTGTAATTCTTTAGCTAGAATCTCATCTCGTTTAAGACTCTCCAAATACCTCTTTTGAGCTTCATCTTCTTCAAACTGAAGTTTCCTATACCACAAAATAGTATTATCATCATCATTATTAAAAATCCATTTATTGATAAATTATTTAAATGTATTCATCATTAAAATTATGTCATTTATATCAATGATGTTTAAATAGCAATTTTGTACACTTTTAGATATTAGAGCAATTTTAATAACATCTGCTTCTGATCTCATACATAATTTTAACAGAATGCAAGGATATGATTCTAACAGAATTTTGATCTAATTGGATCTTTTGTACTATTTCCCTAACATAATAATTATATTTAAGGGAAGATATTTTAATGTGCATTTTCAATATACTTACTTTATCAGGATCTCTGTTTCCACTAAATGTTTTTGTTCAAGCCTAAGGCGTTCAGATCTTAATCTTTCTAATTCTTTTTCATATTCTAGCCTAATTTCACCTGGTGCACTTAATCGACGCGTTGGTGTTTCTGAAACTTGTATTTTTTTTTGTTACGGTATATATAGGAATTATTTTATTAAATTATGCTTAATGCAAAACTTTAAAATTAGCTTAAAGGTTTTCGTGGTACGGAAAATGTTTTTTTCATATTTGGAATTAGCTAACAAGCAACTTACCTTCTGATAAATTGTAGTCTTCTCCTTTATATTTTTTTTCTATTTCATAAGAAAACTTATTTTTTATATAACCCCAAAGCTGTAAATTTACTAAATTCTTTTGTTTTGTTGCAGATCTTAGCCAAGATCCAATGCGCAAACGACATAGAGGACAACACAAAGAATTATTTTCTATGCTACCATTAAAACAACGTTGACAAAAAGCATGATAACATGGTAATGTAACAGGTTCTATAAGTATAGAATGGCAAATTGAACAAACAACATCATTGTATTCTAATTTTTCTAATTTCTGTAATTTATTTTCAATTTTAGACAGCCGCTTCTTTAACTTGGCCGCCATTTTTGACATTGTTTTTACATTTTATCCCTAAATGTACACACATCTAATTGTCAAAACGAACTATAAAAGAGTTAATTTAAGGAAACGTATAAATATTTAAAATAATACAGTGTGGTCTTCAAATTATTTCCGCTAAAATTATTATATACTGTAAGGTAAATAAAATATATTTTCAGTACATATTTATTAGGGCAAAAATACATAGTTATCTTTATCTTTACTTTGAAAAAAATCTAAATATTGAAAAACTTAAGACCTTGTATAAGGTGGTTAAAAACAAAAAATAATGTATAAAATACTGGTTAAGAATCAGCGTAAAATATAATATACTAGCGTTGAAAACTGTATTTATGGCAAATAAAACGTTCAATACTTAATTTCTTTCGTTAGCAATATTCTATAAGTTGGCTATTATGAAGTAACTTCAAATCAGTTCATGATAGCCAACATTTCAAACGTAGAAGCCATGTTGATATTTTCTTTCTTTTTTCGTCATGTACCGACTCACATGTATTTGAGAACGAAAAGCGATAACGAGAGGAATCACAAGTAATAAAATATGGTGGTTGCAGGAAGTTTTTAGATGTTGGTGTTCTTTTGTTCTAACGAGATTGTAGTGAGCTTTAATGTTGAAGTGAACTTTATAAATCTATTGAAAACAACACTGGACGTCCGACAGAAATGTCTTCTATGCATTTTGTAGTACATCCTTTGCCTGGGACAGAGGATCAATTGATAGACAGGTACGCCTATTATTTCCATTTTCAACTTGACTCCATTACAGGTCGCTTATGAAATCCGACATTGTATACTAAGTTGATGAGTAACTCAAAAATTATAGATTACAGATTAACAATAATACAGTTCGTCACGTTTCTTAAAAAACTTATAGACTTCGATACAGGTCTCGAAATACATTTATTTTCTTTATATTACGTGGGTCAAGGAAATTTAATTTTATAATATCCGTAGGGTCCATTAGATATTTTAGATCTCTAATGGCGTAATCTGTATTGACACGATGTTGCGATCAATTTGCGAACCCCAATTACAACGCTAAAAGTACATTTTGATTTAGTTTTAATATTTCCTTTAGTAATCATATCAGTACATATGTATATTTGTATATAACATGTTCAAAAACATTTTTTGTATATAATAAATTTCTGTTTTTCTGCTATCATTTTGAACAAAGTAGTTTAAACGTGATAGATATCTTTATCATAAATAGGTTTTATTAACAATATATTACAAAAAACAAATTGCATACAGTTTAAATATAATAGGGTTAAAATTGTTATGTGAAACTAGGTTTCGTAAGTTTTGAATTTTTATAAAATTAAATATATGTATTTTAATTACATAAATTCCTGAAATTATTTTCGTGTAATATTTAAATATTTGTTATTTGCTTTTAATAACATCACTTGTAGATTAAAAGTTCAGCACAGACTAAAGCTATTAACAAGTTCTAAACCTTTAAGGTACTAACTAAAACTTTCATAAGTTTTTTATGATAATAGCCAATAACAGCAGGACATTGTCCAAGTTAGATCTTTTGTGATTATTATATTACAAACGATCAATGTTTAATTCAATTATTTACTCCAGTATATTGTAACAGTTATATGACAATTTTTAGAGATTTTCAGTAACATTTTAAATAAAAAAGCTACTTAAATTATAAAGTAGGTACAATTAAATAATTTATTAGATATAGTATGAATAATGTCAGAAGTTTTTTTTATATCACATATAATCATATCTTTTGTACTTTTACTTTCTTTTATTGCAGTTGTATTATTGATTCTATTACTAGATTATTGAATATTCTTAATGTTACGTTAATAAGTTAAATAAGATTATTACATTTTATTTTATGCTGTTGATATTGGAATATAGGTAAAACCATGTGCATAGCCAACGAAATATCTTTTTAATATAAAATCAAGAACAATATTGATGGGTACTAGAAGCATTGTAGGGATGCCTTTCTTTTCTTTTTTTATTAAGTCATAATCTGACTGCCATTACTCATAATTTCATATATTTGTTTAACACATTGAATGCTGACCTGACTCACTAATCTTTTGCACTCTGAACTGTTTTGGATGTTGACTACTTCCTCCACTTCAATGCAGTAAATTGTATAGCATTGATATACAATTTATTTTATACAACATTTGTTAATAAGTGATATATTGTGCTGTAATAAATTATTTCTGCATAAATACTAATAAAGTTTAATGTCCCATAAGAGAGGTCCTTCTTCTTTCTTAACATTTTAATTATTTATGTAACTAAAATCTGTCTAACAATATTATATTGATGCATAACTTTTTCAATGTTAATCTATATAAATTCAATGTATAGTGTCTAAGGCATTTGTAACAAAGTTGCCTTGAGTTAATGGAACATTAGCATAGTCTATTTGATAAAATTGTTGAGAGCACAGGGTTAATATTGCATGATAATATATAATAACCCCAACTGTAACCTAAAACAAGCATTAAGATGTATATTGATATTTGTATAAATTGCCACCTTTTTATGGTTTTAAAATAATAAAGTGCATCCAACGGTTGTTGATTAGTGCCACTTCGTAAAATTGTCCTCTGTATGGGGTGAAGCGTCCAGTGAGGAAGATAGGAGGGAAGTGTTATATTTAAATGGTAAATATCTGTGTTTACCCTCATGGCATATCATTCAATTAGGAAAAAACCATGAGATAGATCAACACAGAGGTCCCCTTCTTAATTTTTATGCACATTTTAAGATTAGATAACTTATTCAAGAAAAGTTTTAAATGTTTCATTTGAAATAATAAGAATAGAAGAACATTAAGATAAATACAAGTATTGCTGATATAATATTTTGCCTGAAATTATGGCTATATTGAATGATTTATTACAACAAAATGTCTGTGATATAAGGTATAATAATAATAATAATGATAAAGACATTTCTTCACTTCACAATATTAAAAAATATAATAAACACAGTACATGTTTGAACTACAGCAGTAAATGTGAGTGATATTGCATAGCTATCAGCATATGATGCTAGTTTTCAGACCGCGTACTGGCCGTCGCCATTGCGCCTATATGGTACTTACAAATTTATATAAAACTTAAACTAGAATAAAGAAAGGAAAATACGCGAACAAATCATCAAATTGTAACATATATTACCGCTTTTACTGATATTCTGTTTACCTTTTAATGATTATGTGGACAAGTCGTATAAAATGTTCATATTTTATTACTGTACATGATAGTTGATTCTTTTGCGGGGTTAGATCCTGTAGTGGGTGAGAGTCACTTCTTGAGTGCAAAGGGTTAGTAAATACATAAATATGTAATATATTCAGTGAAAAAATATGTAATGTCCATGTGAATATAAAAACAAAAATGCTCCCATAATTACTCATACACTCGTCAAAAGTGACATTGTCTTTTCTGTGCACAGGGTTTAAATTGATGTTGATACAAATTTTCACCAAGTCAAGTCCCTCAACATCACATGATTTGTATAGAGGTAGGGTTTCTTTTAACCTACCTAGCTTCCTAACACTAAATGTCAATCTGGGGACAGGTGTTAAACCATTGCTGGTAATTAAAAAATTATGCACTAGGTTGTTGTTGGTATTCTATACATATATATTTATATCACTAGTTTAATAAGTAAAATTTCTCCTATCAATATGGATTATTAAAACTGAAATAATAAATTTGATATGTTGTAAAAGTTAAATAGGTTAACAGCATTGTCTAGTTATTAGTAGAGTTATATGTACATGTTTGATACTTTTCTATTTATCATAGGGCTCTTATAAATTTTTGTCATAAATGTTTCAGGATCTATTTGTTATTTCTTAACAATGAATAAAATATTACCAAAAAAATATATTGATATACTTATCAGTATTGTCTGATACTATTAGATGTGAACGAAGTGTGTGAAACATAGAATCTGCATTATCACTATAGTTAATAAATATTAGTTAATGAATTATCAGTCATGATATATATTTGCTTTTCCAATAGTTCATCTGATACTGGCTTTAAAATTACAATGTCCATTAAAAATGGAAGATCACTAACTTGCTAATGTCACCCAAAATCACTCGCTTAACAGTCAGCTAGAAGTGAAGGCAAATGCGCACAGTTAGGTTACTCTGTTTCCCCTCAATACTTTTTTTAGTGGAAAGTGAGTGTTAAGTTATAGATATATTTAAAAAAAAATGTATGTCTGTCTGCTGCATCATCACTCAAAACATACTTCATAGATTTTTATGTCATTTAACATATCAATAGCTGTAATTGACGTGACCATTATAAAATATACCTTTTACAGGCGGATAGATTCGAGATAATGAATTACAAAGAATTTAATTTTTTGTCCTTTAACTAACACACTGAGTCTTATATCGTATTGAGTACTAAAATTTTAATTGGAAAAATGTCATTGCCAAATGTAGGAAGTTGCGAATACCAAGTAGTGTAATCATATTTGTGATAAATAATTAAGAATAGTGAATGGCTTTATCTACTTTTATTACAAAAAAAAATATTTACATGAAATCAAATGGAAACATTGCTCATAAAAAATTATGTTTAAGATTACAATACCATTTTTTTGTTACAGATTAAAAGAAGTTTCTGAACGTTGGAACAGATATGGGACAGGAGCTGGGTCATCAGCTCTTAGCACACTAAGAGGTGTGAAAGCTGTGACTGCAGGTCCTGCCCATATTGCATGTTTACTTGACGATGGGACAGTATGTCGCGCTGCTTTCTCTATCATTCCTGACAGACTTGATCTAAGCAAAGCTGATGCGAGCAAGAATGGAGGTAATGGAGGAGGAGGTAGTGGTGGAGGCGGAACTGGTGGAGGAAAACAGGGAGGTAGTAGTGGAGGCTGTGGATCAAGACAACAACCACGCACTAGAGCCCGCATAATGAGAAATTCGATTCGTGCCGCACCTAGCTCTCAAGGTATGTCATTAATATATTTTTTTAGATATAACTGTATCATTATTATTTCATTTTACATTCGGGCCATGTTACAGGATCCACGAGTCGAGCTACAGGCGTTATAATCGGTGCATCAAGCTCAGGGCGAGTGGTGTCTGTTCCAGCGCCCTTTGTTCCAGAAGATTTGGTGACACAAGCTCAAGTTGTACTTCAAGGCAAAAGTCGGAGTCTCATTATACGAGAATTACAGGTTAATATTATTACTTGTGTATAATATCATCTTCAATGAAATTCTTATATTCAACTATACAAATAATTAGTGGTATGCCAAATATCAATATCCACAGATATCCGAAGGAAAAATAAGACCCATATCCATGTTGATGGTTGTTAAAAAAAATTATCATTAATAAATTCAATTCATGTCACCCTAAAATTTTATATTAGTTATATAAAATTTTAGAGTGACAGTATTGATACAATGGGTAAAATTTTTAAAGTATAATAACGTCAAAAGCATTGGTGTATAAGTGAAAAATACACGAAGACACGTAAGTCGACAATGTAATATTGACTATTGATGTAAATACTTAAACTGACAAAATAGATAAAGAGTAGTAAACATCTAAATACCGCATGTCCAAAACTCAAGAAAACTAAATGAACCATCGTATTATGAAATCACACGTGTCATGTAAATTTTTCTAAAGTAATATTGCCAAATCTATTGACGTTTTAATCATATCTACTTGTAATAAACGTCAAAATTAACATATAGCGAACAAACTTGGACGTGAACCTGGCGGTAAACAACTTGCTGTCTCGCGACGATGAAGAAGGTGAGGAGCCGGAGGGCGGAGAAGGAGGCGATGGCTACGTGCCTGAGGACCTCATTTCCTTGCTCGACAGCGGTTTCCACGCCACTCAGCAGGACCAATCCGTCATCATTGACGCCGACGCTATGTTTTCCGAGGACATCTTCGGGTACGCGGCTATCAGAAGGTACACCTATCATGCTACGCTCCTCGGCCTTCTCCACAGCCCTTAGTGAACATAGACCTCAACTCCCAATCTCTAGCACGCCGACAAGCTTACGCAGTTTTCTATTTTATGTTATTTTTGTGATTGGGTGTTGTTTTTGTGTAGCAGTTCTTGTTTATATGTCCAGATGCAATAAATAATATTATATATAATAATAAAATAAAGTTCAGAATAAAATAGAATTAATTTTCATTATGATTATTTTAATTAACTCTATACTTTTTTATATTACAAATATTTACTAGATATCTGGACGTATAAATTCAAGTATGGTGTATGAGGCAATTACTTTAATATATTTATGCGTACCGAACAGTCGTAATGGTGGCGGCGGCAGTGGTAGCGGAGGCCGCGCTGGTGCTAGTCGCGAGAGCAGCAGTTCCGCACAAGAACGACCTTCGGAATTCAGTAGGTGGCGTGAAAGGCAGTACTTTGGGCCACGTCGGTGGCTTGAATCAGCACTACGAGATACATCTTGGGATAAGGATGGAGGTAACAATATTTTTTAATAATTTAAAAGGCGCGTCTGTTGAGTATTTTTTCACCAAATTGTAACATTAAGTTTTGGTTTTTAAAAATCTGGCTTATTACATATATAAAAATGTTGACACTTGGACACTTGATAAAAAGTTTATATGATTTTTGATCCATACTATGATAAAGTTTTTACAACTTTACGAAATATCGTTAATAGCAATGATGTCCTTCTGTATTAATTGACGTGATTTTTTTTATTTAATTTAAAAACAATATTAACTCTTAAACTCCATACATTATAGTAATTAGTTTTTAATAGAATTTGTCACGTATGGTGGTTATATTGTTCAGATTTGTGGCTGAAATTAGTACTGGTTATATACTTTTCACTAAACACTGAACTTTTTTTTGAAACAATTGTATATCATGTTTCTATTTATCACAATTGGAACAAGATTAGTGTTTCTTAAAATGATGACGATGAGATGGTGTTCATTTTAATTCGTCATTTTATGTGGATATTTATCAATAATTCAAGTTATGTGTGCAATGTAAAAAAATTAATTGAATTTCATATTTGTTAACAATGCATTCTGTAAATGATTTATACATTTAATTTTTTCTAATTAATTTAAAGTTGAGAATAAGAAGAAAGATTCAGCAATGGCAGCATCTCCACTATGGGTCTCTGAGGAATTAGAGTATTGGGACAGTAACATCCGCTTCACTCATATTGCAGCTACATATAGTGAATTGATTGCTATATCCACTCATGGACAATTGCACCAATGGCGTTGGGCTGACTCACATCCTTATCAGCGTAATGAAGTAAGTTCTTTAAAATTCCCGGTAACTTACCAAAACGCGTGTAAGATTTCATTTATGTGTTTTATTTAAATTGAATAGAATTTTTGTGCTTTATATGCTATAACATGTATCTTAATCTGAATGAAAAAAAGATGATAGTGACTTTATCTTCGATAACAAGACAGCTTTGAACTTTGAAATATGTACTTACCATGGTATTTTGAAATGTTTGTTTAAAACGTTTACGCCGGCGCTAATTTATTGTGTTTCTCGCTGTTTGGCGGCAAGCGTATTCGGCCAAAGGTTTACGGAGGACTACCTAAGTTGGTAATTTCGTACCGCTTAACAATTAATGTTGTGTTACATTTGTTGTTGTTGTCAGAAGTGTGGTGGTGCTTAGAAGTGTGGTGGTGCTCTTCTTCAAGAAGGGTGATAAAACTCTACTGAAGAACTACAGACCCATCTCACTTCTGAGTCATGTTTATAAGCTGTTTTCCAGAGTTATCACGAATCGTCTCGCACGCAGACTAGACGACTTCCAGCCTTCCGAACAAGTCGGTTTCCGTAAAGGCTTTAGTACCATAGATCATATACATACGCTGCGGCAGGTCATACAGAAGACCGAGGAGTACAAACTGCCTCTATGCTTAGCGTTTGTGGACTATGAAAAAGCCTTCGATTCGATCGAAACCTGGGCAGTACTACGGTCTCTCCAGCGGTGTCAAGTTGACTATAGGTACATCGATGTGTTAAATAGCTTATACGAAAATGCCAACATATCCGTTCGTCTTCAGAATCAAAGCTCTGAGCCCATCCCACTGCAACGAGACAGACAGTGAGACGTCATATCTCCGAAACTGTTTTCCGCTGCTTTGAAGGACGTGTTCAAGCTCTTGGACTGGAGGGAACATGGCATTGACATCAATGGCGAATACCTTTCGCACCTTCGATTTGCCGACTATATGTAGACATGGTGGAGACCCTGGAAGATCTCGGCGCTATGCTCGATGGCCTTAGTAGTGTCTCACGCCAAGTGGGTCTCAAAATGAAATTGGACAAGACGAAGATTATGTCAAACGTCCATGTACTACCCACTCCAATGAAGGTAGGAGACACTACACTCGAAGTTGGAGACGAGTATGTATATCTTGGATAAACAGTTCAATTAGGTAGGTCCAACTTCGAGAAAGAGGTTAATCGTCGAATCCAACTCGGCTGGGCAGCGTTCGGGAAGCTGCATAAGATATTTTCGTCTGATACCGCAGTGTCTCAAGACGAAAGTTTATGACCAGTGTGTGTTGCCAGTGATGACATATAGAACCGAAACGTGGTGGCTCACAATGGGCCTTATAAGAAGGCACAAAGTCACCCAAAGGGCAATGGAGAGAGCTATGCTCGGAGTTTCCTTACGTGGTCGAATCAGAAATGAGGAGATTCGCTGGAGGACCAAGGTTATCTCTCAGAATAACCAGACTAAAGTGGCAGTGGGCGGGGCACATTGCTCGCAAAACAGATAGCCGTTGGGGCCGAAAAGTTCTCAAATGGCGACCGCGTGCCGGCAAATGCAGAGTAAACAGACCTCCTACAAGATGAACCGACGACTTGAACAAAGTCGCTAGGACAGACTAGATGAGAAAAGTACAGAGCCGTTCGTCGTGGCGATCCTTGGGAAAGTCCTTTTTCCTGCAGTGGATGTGTTTCGGCTGATATGATGAAAAATTTACACTGTTACCCAAGAAGGAAAAAAAGTGAAGTTGAAATATGTAACACCAATTGTCTGGTCTAGTTGTATTGAAATAGTTAGAGAACAATGAGTAACCGAAAGAACTCCTTATTAGATTCACTAATTTTACAATAAGAAAAACAAATGAAAACCACACATTTTCCTAATTAGAATTTGGAATGGTCTTTTTTAATGATACTAAAACCAGCCAGATATAAATGGTTTAGCTAAAGAGATTTTATAACAAATTCATACATACTATATGTGAAAAGATTTTCTCCTCAACTATTATGTTCATGAAAGCATGTATTAAGTTTTATTATATGTATAGATTTTGTATCAACATAAGTAATTTAAAACTAACTCATACTAATAATATGCCCAATATTGTAATTGTGTAATACCCTTGGCTACTATTTTGAAGGTTTTACCATTAAAGAGATTCACACTGATGTGTACTTCTTACAAAATTTAATGTGAACTATTGGTGGTATGCACCAGTATGACTGTATTAAAATTGAATTTGATAAGTTAGGAATCACTGCGATTATTAATGTTAGTAATAAATGTTTATCATTGCAGTCCTCAGGTGCCAATAGTTTATATCATCCTCGTGGAAACTGGCTTGGAATGATGTCTGGTGAGCGTATTGTTAACATCAGTGCTGCTGGAATTCGTGTCTCAATATTAAGTGACCATGGAAGGATAGCAACTTTCCTTGATGAATCTATTGGTATGTCACTATCAATATAAATTTTATAAATATTTTATGTTTTAAAAAATATTTAACTACCCTGATGTTTCTCCATGCTATGTTTTATATATTATTTAACAAACGTAATATATGTTATTTTATTATTATAGCACATGCACCAGGTGCGCCTCGCTTAGAGCATCCTTTGCAAACATTCTCAGAGTTTGGCAGTGACAAAGCTATATCATTGCATGCCTGCTCACTTTATACAGTAGCGAGGTTGGATTCAGGAGCACTGTATTGGTGGTATGTATTTAATTTCATGCAATATCCTACGTATTTTTATGGTTTTACAAGGTGTATGATAGGTGTAAATCATTAGATGGAAAACTTTAATAGGATTTTTTCAGGGGTGTACTTCCTCTGGGTCAGCGAGCCAGATTGTGGGAAAAGCACCGCGCTCGATCCCGCAAACAACAGCGTGGACATTCATCCACGGCACCACAGGATCTGCAAGCAGGTCAAAATGTCACAATGAAAAATGCTCCTATGTACCAGCCTGGTGCTATTGGTGGGTCTTTAAAATATTATCTAATTGTCGTTTTATGTAATCTCTTCTGAACTCAATGTGATTTATGTATGTCGGTGGTAGTTTAATAAGGCAACATTTTATTTACATCTTTATGTTACTGGATTACATATTAACTTAAAGAGCTTTAATATTTTCTTTACAAATAAAATTCATCTTAAGTCCCGTTTCTATTATTTTTTCTTTACAGGATTTAATATGTCATCTGGAGTCCCGAAAGTAGGCGTGTTGCAAAACGCCGCTTGGAATCTGTCAGACATGTGTCGCTTCAAGCTACTACCGCCTCCTCAACCGGATCGTTCTGTCTCTGACAAAGATAAAAGAGATATACAGGTGTTTATAAAAATTTGTTAATTTTCTGTTATGTTACGTTATCTTTATCATAGAAATTGAATTCGGTCTGACTTTTATGATTATTATTTTTTTCGGTTATGGGCTAACACTTGACCTTGATTTCACTTGATATTAAGTGACCTTGAGGCCATAGAAAATGAAGCCGATCGAGATGTCTGCCGCCGATATAGCTATGCTGTTATGACTGTAGATTGACATTGTGGATCGTAGCTAGCCAGGCTGGTTTAAATTACCCTACCACCATCCAGAATCCACTACTCCTGTGACCTGACAATCGTACCCGGGACCTCCGTGTTACAAGGCCAGCGGGTAAACAACTGCGCCACGGTGTCTCCGCCAATCATGATTAGTTTTTGTAGATGACAAGTCAAGAAAAGCATGTTTATAAAATACTTTATACATTTGTATAACAGTAATTTGATTTTATAAAGTTGTTTGTAAAATAAATGCCCATTGATCTAGATAAGATTGTCAGTTATTATATGCATAGTAAAATTCTTAAAGCATACAAATCAGCAGGTGCCTCAATAATTATAATATTAATCTCAATTATAATTATAATATAATTATAATTATAC
>DWQX01002898.1:0-19828 GCA_018245475.1 Pharmacophagus antenor
CGTATGTATGTATATATACATATTTAATGAAAGAATAGATAACAATAAGGCCAACTTTTAGCCTATTATATAAAATTTATTACATATAAAAGTGACTATTCTAATTTTGTTACACCTTTAATACCATACACTTAACAGATTAGTTTTTTTTATACACTAACCCTATTATTTGTGATGTCTGTACATAGACACACTAAAAGTTTTGCACTTCTAGCTAATCGGAACTGTTTGAATTTTGAATGTTATATTTTTTGAAACGTTGCAACCTTCTTAGTAATAAAAAAAAAATTAGAGGGATATCATTTGTTAATTCTTTCTTATCACACATCAAAATTCTAGGTACGTCGAAAAGGTTTAAAACGATGTTTTTTTATGATTATAAAAGTTCTCTCTCTCCGCAATACTGTGCTGCTCGTCTTCAAAATGCTTTTGGGAGAGAAACACCTTGTTTGAGCACCGTGAGGCGATGGTAAGCTGAATTTGAGAAAGGTCGAGTTTCTTTATATGACGAATTTTGTGAAGGGCGGCCTTCAACTGTCGTCAACGAAAATAATGTGGCTACTGTTAAGCAGCTAATTGACGAAAACCCGCGGATTACTTATGAGATAATTCGAGGACTATCGGGGATTGGTATGAGCCAAATTAAAAAAATTTAACTCGAAGAATTGAGAGTTCGGAAACTTTGTTGTCGTTGGATCCCTCATGAACTGACAGCGGAGCAGAAGCGGGCTCGCATGGAATGGTGCACATAGATGCTACTGAAATACGACCACGGACATTGTAATGTTGTTTATCACATTGTCACAGGAGACGAAACGTGGATTTATTGTTTTGAACCCTAAAATAAACAGCAGTCTTGTGAATGGGTGTTTGGAAATGAGAACAGGCCAACTAAAGTGTGGTAGGCGAGAAACGTTGTTAAAAAATTATAGCGTTTTTTTCTCAGCTTCGGGTCCCATCTGTACAATTTCACTTGAAGATCAAAAGAGTGTTAATCCCGAGTGGTATTCTACCATTTTTTTACCCAAGTTGTTAGAAAAGGTTTGCGAAAGACGACCAAAAAGCCGCATTCTCCTACATCATGACAACGCTTCTTCACACTCGGCCAACAAAACAGTCATTTTTAGCTTCAGAAAAAGTACAACTCTTCACCCATCCTGCATATAGCCCAATATAGCACCCTGTGATTTCTGTATTTTCCCCAAAATTAAAGATTTGATTAGAGGTTTCACTTTTACCAACTCCGAAGAGGCAGTGATTGCGTTCAATTAGCACGTAGAAAACATGCCTTCAGATCTGTGGTCCATCTGTTTTAAAAAATGGTACGATCGCATAAAAAATTGTTTAAAATGTAAAGGAGAGTATTTTGAAAAGAAATTAACATAATATTTTAGTTATAACATTTTGTTTTTTTAAGTTACGCGAAACTTATTATGTGACCTACGTATATCACCACATCGCTTACGTGACTGTAAGATATATTTATACACAGCGGCCATCAAACACTAACAATAAAAAAATACTTATATTTTAGCTTATCACTAGAAACAGACATTGCTGTGTACCTTTATTACTTTCCGCTGTTAAGATTGATGCATCACAAGTAATTTTAACTTGATCGTAATTTACCATCTATGACGAAAAATAAGGATAGTCAAAAATTAAGATAAATTAAAAACAAAACATCATAAAATTGTATGCGTAATTTATAACTACAACTAAGGATAGTAGTACTACTACAAAGCTTTATAAATACTTTAACTTTGATCCGACTTATTCAACTGATCCTCAGTGTTTCTTATCTCATTTATATATTAGTAAATTTTGGGTGTGACAGGGTCGTCTAGTGTCGGAACCACTTTCACGGTAATCTATTATTTTAAGTAATCGAATTATAAATTTTGTGAAAGACATGCATGTTTTCTTTCAGCAGTAACACCGCCTTTTTCACTGCTAACGTATTATTTTACTTATACCTCTATTTGCAAAAATAACCCTCTTTTTATTTTGTTTCATGTGTATTTTATTTGTTACGCAATATAGACTTTATCTTATTATTTTGTACTATTGATTAATGGTTTACCTATTTAATGCTGTAAAAGTAAATTATAGCAAACTTACGTATTTAAAACAGATACTTACATAAATATTTGTTTTCTATCCGTCCATTATTTTATTACGCCAAGCATGATAATATGCGATTAAGCAATTATTGAATACAAATACAAATATCTTTATTAATATAATAAAAATAAAAAATAGGATTAAAATTGGTGTTTAAATGAGTACGTAAAATAAACTGCCGGTCACTGACCTATCAACGAAAATAATTCACATTAACAACATCGCGTACGAGTTTTATTTATAGCGATACCAATAGATCATGTCATTAATTACAGGTCATCTATATAAATACAAATGTACAATTTTTCCTTCCCAATAACACCGCAAATATTTTGATTAATGTTTTTTAGGCAATAGGCAAACACTTCACCTTACTTTCACTCGCTGTTAAATAATTATCAGGCCTTAGTTGATGAAGCGTTTTAGCCAAAATACTTTGTCACTCACTTGTATGACTGCCGGACTACAGCAACGCTGTTATGGTGATAGATTTAAATGCGGGAAGGTACCCGTATCTAGCCTGGCGAGTTCGAAAAAACCTTACAATCAATAAAACCGCACTACTCATGTGGCCCACGAAACGAATTAGATATCTCCGTGTTAAGAAGCAAGAGATAAACCTCCGCGCCACCAAGGCAGCTCAGGTTCACCAGGCATTATAAGATATGTCAAAAAATATATATCATCGCGATTTAAGCACATCAAATACTCGTATTAAATTATAGTACTTAATAAAATGAATCATTCCATTATTAACTTGGCACCGAAAAATTGTCTAATTTTAAGGTCATGGATAACAAGGCGCATATTTGACCGGTTCATACGAGCGTTACATTATGCTTTGCATAACGTCCATTCGTTACGATAAATGAACACAGCCGTGCAAGTCACAAGCTACTAAAATTACGGTCACGAAAAAGTAATCAAGCAGAATGAGGCCCAATGTCGAATAACACAAATTCAAACGTTGGAAATAAAAAGTATATAACATGGCATGCAAAATAAATTTATTTTTTGCATGCTCTTACCTCACCTTTACTGGGAAACAAAATAAATAAGTAATAAATTAATTTTGCTATGTTAATAAACAAAAATCAGTGCTGTTAACAAAAACATTCATAATCATTTCATGTTTAAACAAATTTCTTATAATCTGGACCATATCCACAGTGAAACGCTGCAAGCATTGGCCTCCAAAAGAAAACCTGAACCGGGATATCAACATGTTAATTTTGATTACAGCTTATTTAAATGAAGTTAGTTTTGGCAACAAATTAATATTTAATCATTTAATGCAAAGCATACGTCAAAAAAGTGCAAGTACGTAATATATTTCTTTTCTTTTAATGACCACGAATGACACTATCTCTGCACCATGTGCAAAGCTGAGTTTCCGGCGTAGGTTATAACGAGGTATGAGTAATTTTTTTTTATCGGTTATGAGCTAACACTTGACTGGGATTTACCTGATGTTAAGTAACGAGCGGAGATGGTAAATCATGTTTGCCCAGAAGATATCTGGCTCACACAGCTATGATTGCCGGAACACAGCAATGCTGTTGTGGCGACATATTCACATTAAGAGCGGTAGCTAGCCAGGCACGTTTGGAAAACCCTACCACCATCAGGACTACACAACTCTTGTAGTCCAGGAATCTAACCCCGGGATCTCTGCGGTACAAGATATATTTAGGCAGTCGAATCTATCGTCATTCACTAACTACACTTTCGCCTAGATTATGTATGAGATTTTGAATAGTAACATTTAAAATGTTAAAGTATTTTCGGTAAACGCTACAACGCCTTTTATTGACTCTTTTTGTCATCATTCAGTTCACACTGCTTTACGCAACTTGAACCAATATAGTCTACAACAAAGACTGACTCGACTTATGACCTGAGAATCTTAAAATAGACCACATTCCGAAATGCTCATACTTAATCTTTTCACGTCGATTGTAAATCGACATAATTTATTATCTCAGAAACCCATTTGCTGCGTCTCACTCCACATTATTTCATGTCCTAATAAATGGACATCGTCCACACATTGTCGATGTTCCTAGCAACAAGGTAAAAAAATTAAGTGCCCCTATAACTAGAAGAAGTGGTTAGGATTTATATGTAAAATAGTTATACGATTGGATTTATTTTTTCATTTATTTATTTAAATTGTCTTATTCTTTAGTTAAAATTAAATTGAAATAAAAAGTTTAAAACCGTTTGGAACTGCTGGTAACAAAATGGAAATAAAACTCAGAGTCCGAATAACTAAACATATAAATTCATAATTATTATTCTGATTGTTCTTAAGATGTATTTATCGTATATACGAAATCATGCGATTTATAACTGTTAATATTATTAGGCTCTTTTGTAACATAAATGACATAATGTGTTCCCAATAACACTTGCAAACAATAGATTATGTTGAAATAACAGTTGATATCATTCGCATAGTATAGAAAACTTGTTATTGATCCAGAGATGTACATGCACGGATGCATTGTACTCATTGTGCTTAACACAAACCAATAAAGATCTGTATTTTCTTGTCGTGCGAGACCTGGAAAGCAATATGATTAAACGAGTGCATATAAAATATTAAAAGTGTACAATAAATTTGTAACTACGTGATTTGTGTTATAAGTGGCTAAAAACCTTCAATGCTTTCTACTTTTCATTATTGTAAATCTACAGCATGTTATTTAAAGTAAGTGGTATAATAAATTATTTATAGCACCAAGCTTTAAACATTAACCTTATTTTACATTCAAACTATTACAGAAAATTTTAATGGTATTGGCATTAGCACTATGCAATTCGGAATCAATCTATGCGTTTCCGCCACAGACATTCAATCAAAATGATATGAAGCATCCTTTTGTCTATAATTCAGTACATTATTACACTTCGAAGAAGCCAGAACTTGATCTTACTTATGAACCCGAAGAATCATTAAAATCTCGTCAAACCGATTATAATGAAAGAGACCAGTTTGGTTACAGAAGCATACAATATGCACCTTTAGCGTTAAGATCAGAAAATCAAGCAAGTAATGAAAATGAAGAAAATAAAGAAATGGAAACTGCGGGAACCGACATAGTTTTAAGTCATCCAGTAGCAAACAAAAGTTTCATAGAACCACGCCTAGAATTTAAACAAAAATCTAGCGGAGAATTACGAACATCGGTTATATACGGACATAATATTCATGTACCACAATTAAGCAATATATCTCCAGCACATAATTTAGTACAAAAACAAATTACTGATTTTACAACGAAGGATTCCGTAAATCAGGTATATTATTATTAAATATTTATATTAAGTTGAAGATAAGCACGTAGATATAAAGTGCTTAAGATCGCTAATCTCCGTAACCATTGGACCCATCATCACAAATATTGACATGTTATTATGTTTTGTTATAGAGGTTTTTTTTTGTTGTAACCAGATTCTGCAGCGCATGAGCTCCTATACCATTTAACCAATTTATATTATTGATATATCTCTCTCTCCCTTCTTATTTTTATTCATTCGCAGGTATACAAAGGTTAATATACATAAGCAGATTATTGTCTGCATGATTTGTTTACTCTAAATATCAATTTAAAATCTGTAACATTCGATCTGTGTTCTGACAAATCGCAACAAAAGTTTCTTCTGATGGTGTTTTGTTGATGTATTGTATAGTGCTAATTATTACAAGTCTTAAACAATTATAAATCTAGATGCGAGTGGTTATTAAATACTAAAAATAGTAAAATCAATTATCACATCATTATCTCATTTAAAGAAATAATCCTGTATATTAACAGGCCGGTTATGCAAAACCATTGATGTACTACTACGAAACTAAATATCAAACAGAACAAACACCAAGGGATGTTGATAATGCAGTAAACAATCAAAGATTGGCCGACCCTACTATGTCAGAACATTTATATCCAGTTTTAACTAGGCAATACACGAATAACGCGGAAAGGTGAATTAAAGCTGTGCAAGTAAATGTTTTTATTGGTTAAGCCAAGTCTTTATTTGATTCATGTTGATTATTTCAGTCTCATCAACGAAAGAGTTTTACATGAAAAAGAATCGCCGCTCATTCAACCGCAACTTATATACGCAAGACCGTATAGACTTCATCTGAATATAGCACGAGCTTACAGTAATGTTCATGTACCTCTTAAAAACATGTTTATAAATAAAATATTTCCACCTTGTAAAAATTTGGATCAGTTGGAATCCTCACATCTACATTTGCCGTCCAACAAACAAACCAAATTGTATGCAATACGTAACAACTGTATACCTGTACACCGTAGATTGTAATTGCACGAAGTCAATATCACAAAAACTATTGTATGTTTGATCCATTAAATATTTTTGGGTAAAGTCTGTTTCATTTTTAACCAACAACAAACAGGAGGTTCTCGGCTTAGACATATATCATTTTATTAGCAAGGGATTAACTTTTTATAAAGGGGGGGAGGGAAGCAGAGGACCGCATATGGTGGAAGGCATTAGGGAAGGCCTATGTCCAGCAGTGGACTGACACAGGCTGATAATAATGATGATGATGATGATGAATGGGTTACTTTTGTGATCCTCTGCCTCACCCAAAGGAGGTTGGTCTCTTTGGAAAAAGTTCCGTCTTTAGTCGTGGGTATATAGGAAATAATTGAATTTGGTTAGTAATATCTAAGATTATTTCGATGGTGTTACTGAATTTTTAAGTATATTTACAACACTTTACGAAAGCAAAATAGGAAATTAAAATTTTGAACTATCCGTTTCGTAATACTTACATACATTAAAACATCTGCCAAAAGCCAACGATCTTCATTTAACTTTAGTCGTGAAATTTTCCAGGAATTTAGAACCCAAAAGAAAAAATTAAACAAAAATTAAATTACTAATTTCCGTTTACTAATTTTTTAATCGTAAATACTACGACCAAAACACAATCTCACCGCGTTTCGCCATTACACGTAGCATCCTCAAATATTACTGAGTCGACCGCACGTCGTCGAAGTATTTACGATAAACAAAGCGGAAATCAGCAAATTAACTTTTGTTTTATTTAGTTATGGAGTTCCGCAAAGTAAGGCTTGAATCAATAAATGAACTCAAGAGAATCTAACAAAAAAGAAAAAACGCAAATTTAAATTTCATCTCACTTTAACAAGAGTTTTTTCATAAAAAAAAAAATTATTATTGAATCCTAATATAATTTTCGCCATTCACGAATTTAATTAAAGTCATTACCAAAATATACAATAAATGTAGTTTTATTTTATGTAATTGTTTTTATTTATATATAGAGCAGTGAAAGTATATTAACAAAGAATAACTATTGTGATATATAATCACATGTAATAAAATTTATCTCTGCCATAAAAGAGTAGAAAATTGATATTGCTGCTTCATGTAACATTTACAGTATTAAGTTGAAGTACATAGTTGACTAAAGCTTCACATATTTTCCTAAAAGTTGTTTAATTATATACATGTAGAGACAACATTTTATACAACCAAGGTGATGGAACACTATTTCTTTTAGACTATCAAAAACCAAACTATTATCTATAATATTATTAACAGAAAAAATGTAAACTATCAAATAAAAGATCACATTAATAGATTTCCCGATGTTCCATAACACTAATAATAAAAAAAAATACAAAAATATTATATGTAAATAATTAGCTATTATTAATATATATCAGTCCATTTCTTTTTTGCCTTCTTAATCTATATAACTAAAATGAGACGCAATTCCATCTTCGCGGCTTCACGTCAGGTCCACGTACGCCCTCTGCTGTCTCCGCGAGCTCACCAAATTTTTTGTTTTCTACCCAGGAATATATTGCTTGCTTTCTTATTCCTCTAATTTTCTTTTAAATAACGAACACGCTCTCTCCTCCCGAGTCTTTTACAAAAGCGATACAGCCTTATCACATGTTAATATCAAGAATTGGATTAATTAATTAAGATTTGCCGTTGTGACTAAATAAATAGTTGTTTCAATTGTTCCTTTTTATTAATTTCAATTTTTTTTATCGGTAATGAGTTATTACTTGTATTCAATTTATAAATGTTGTTAAGTAACAATGAGGCCGTAAATGGTTAACCGTGCTCGGATCGATTCCGTTTTTATTATTACGAATCACAGCAATACTGTCATGGCCACTGTTTGTCATTAACGAGTAGGATGGTAGCGGAACAGACAGATTAGAAAAAACACTACCGTGACCCCAACTGTCCTATTCATGTAGCTCTAGAAAGAAACCTAGGAGCTTCCTGTTACGAGGCAATTGATCGTCACGAAGACTAGGCATAGGACAACATAAAAATTATTAACTGTCATATATAATCATTATAATAATAAATCATATTTTAATATCGTGTCTAATACTTAATATCTATAGGACAAAAATATACATAGCTAAGCTATTTTTAATAAAATTTCTTAAACTATATAATGAACTTTCACAAAGAAAGTAATGAAAATTTATAAATTGTACCTCTACAAACTGTGGAAAAATCATGTTAAAGGTGATTACACCGATCTCTTAACTGATACCGTTTCATCAATGAGAATTAGAAAAACTTTGAGTATACCAGTAGCACCAAACTTTACGTACATCTAAAACTAATCAGTGCATGTGGCATGCCCGTGTTATACAAACAATATATTTATAGTAATATGTTACTTTTCACTACCTCCATGGCGCAGTGGTTTACCTACTTGCCTTGTAACACGGAGGTCCTGGGTTCAAATTGCGGGCTACAAGAGTTGTGGAGTCTGGATAGTGTTAGGGTTATTAAAACCCGCTTGGTTAGCTTACCGCCCTCAATGCCAATCTGCCGCCATAACAACACTGCTGCGTTCCGGTAACCATACGCGTGAAAGCCAGATGTATTCTGAGTGAACACGCTTTACCATCTACGGCTTCCTTGCCTCTTAACATCAAATGAAATCGAAAGCCAGTGTTAGCCCATAACCAATAAAAAACCTTACTAGAATTATACATATGATAAATAATAAATATCCTGAACATGAATGATAGTTGTCTCCAACGAATTTTAATTGTTTCAGATATAATTTGAAAATTTAATGTCATGAAAAAAAAGTTTTGTTTTTCTTGAATGTTCCAATTTCCTCTAAAAAAAACTATCAAAACTGGTTCAGTGGGAGAAACACAACAGACACGTTTACAACTATAGTATTAGTATGAAACTATCCAATTCAAGTACGATATTGTTAATTTTCATGTCATGAAAATCATTTACAACAGTAAGTTGTGTACAACAAAACATGACAACTTTTAGTGCTCAGATTACATTGTTTTTTATACAAACAGTGACTCTTGCAGTGAGAGACCTATCCACAACATAATGTAGTACGAGATCGATGTTCACACAGCACCACGTTCTCCGCCTCTAGACAAGATGTTAATCAAATTGTTTATCAAAAGTTCCCCTGGCAAGGCCACTGTACCGGTTTCCAATTCTATCTCAGTTAATGAAAGTTGAATTAGGATATATAAACCGCAAGCTTATTGAGTAAGCTATCATTCTTTTCTACAACAAAATAGAAACATGTTCTCCAAAGTAAGTAGTCGTTTTAAGATAGCTCTAAAAATCTTTAACAAAAACAATGAAATAGGAATTGTTCACATTGAATTAAAATATTTATTTCACAGATTATAACCTTGTGCGCTTTTGTGGCGATCTCCCAAGGGGGACTTCTGCCCACAGCCGTGCACTACTCTCCAGCTGAGGCTGTCTCATCGCAAAGTATCGTACGCCACGACCAATCCCATGTAGTCGCCTCCAAGTTAGTAGCTGCCGCTCCGGTGGCTAAGCTCGCTGTTGCTGCTCCCGTTGCCTACCATGCCGCTCCCGCCGCTGTAGCCTACCACGCCGCCCCCGCCCCCATCGCGTACCACGCCGCCCCAATCCAGTACTCTGTACCCGTCGCTAAGGTTCTCTCCCAGCCCGAAGAGATCGTAAGTTATATTTTAATACTCATTAATAATATTTAAGTAACTACATATAGCTTGTTCATTATTAACTCTTAATATACACAAGTTAATATTAAACTTCATCTTCACAGTCTTACCCAAAATACGAGTACTCGTACTCCGTTGCCGACGGTCACAGCGGAGACAACAAGTCACAGAAAGAGTCTCGTGACGGTGATGTGGTGAAGGGATCGTATTCATTACACGAGGCCGACGGCTCCATCAGGGTCGTGGAGTACTCCGCCGACGACCACAACGGCTTCAACGCGGTGGTGCACAACAGCGCGCCCGCAGCGGCCCCAGCCCTCATCAAGTCACCCGTTTATGCTGCCGCGCCCGCACTTTATTACAAACACTTAATAAATCAATAGGCACCATCACTATTTAACAGTTGAACACAAAAATAATTTATTGTAATAAATACTCCTAATTAAAGTGAGAACTAAAGTATGCAAATAAATATTGTTATATTTTACACAAGTATTATTCTATACACACAAAGTAAACAAAACGTACAATAATCATTTTCCAAATTTTTTTTACATGTATCGAAGTATACTTTGGCAACTAATACATGTGTGAATCTTCGAGATTCTCAGTAACTATCATTATTATCTGACAAACATAGAGCGTTTGGATTCATGGGTAACTAAAAAGGACAACGAATTTAATTAAAGATATGATCACGTAGAAAACAATACATACGAAGACGACATGGCAACCATTTATTCAAAACTAAATGTGAATGACTTAAAAATAGTACTAAATTGGACAGACAGGCAATAAATTTTTCAAGCGTAAATGTCAATACTTCATTCAGAAATGTGTTCGTAATTATTTTGTTAAATTAATATAATTCACAAACGTAAAAAGGAAATGTAGATATATGTACCATAATATTTTTTTTAATATTTCAAAACTGCACAAAGTGACAATTAAAAAAGCAAATACTCTCGTATAGATAGCGGAGGCGGAATCCTTATGATGGACCTGCACTGATTAAAACCCACGATGATCCATCATTGTCACTTTACTACAGAGCCATAGGTACGCCTTCATCCATCTCCGCAAACTCACCAGCGCTATCCAGCAGCCTTTTCTCCGCTGGAATAAACTGCCTGCCTTTTTGATATCAGTTATGAGCTAACATTTGATATCGATTTCATCTGATGTTAAGTGACAATGAGGCCGTAAAAGGAAAAACATGTTCATCCAGAGTAAGCACTTTCCCGTTGTCAGATTGATCTGAAATTTGGTACACACATTTAATATAGATGACAATACAGTATAATACATTCAATAACATTATAAATCTAAGATGGCCGCCGATACAAAATGGCGGATTACATATTTTTTCCTTAACCTCCTCAATATGGGTATCAAATGAAAGGGCTACACTAGTAAAACACGGTAATAATGTCAAAATTTAAAATTCAAGATGAACGCCGTTCCAATATGGCGGACTAGGTACATATTTTTCCACAACCACTACAATATGGGTATCAAATAATAGGACTACTCTAGCAGAATACTGTCATTATGTCAAAATTTCAAACTCAAGATGAACGCTGTTACAAAATGGCGTATTAGTTGGGGGCATGATTAGTCGTGTCGATAACAGTTGCGTCCAAGATTGTGTGATGTTAGAGGGGCAAATAAAAAAATAGGTAATTAGATACCTCGTTAGTAAGCGGTAGCTATACCACCCAAGTTAAGGTAATAGGTTAAAACGTGCCGAAAACTGTATGGCATTAGGGTGGATAAAAATGTAATGTCGTAAGCGCTTCGCCCTCAAGATTGGGCGCATATTGTTGTATATTAAGCCTTGCTCTTTTACTGGACCTCTGGGGGGTCGACCGTCAATATGCCCCTTAATTGGAGGCACAAACGTTTTATTTTTTGGAGATCTGTTACAACTGCCTTCAATCAAACGATCCGGTGCTCCTGTTTTCAATCAACCCGACCATTTCCAACCAGCCACACATCTACGACGTTTGTTCACGCTCTGTGAGCTGACGGAGAATATGCGTCAGCAAGGGGACCCTACTTTTATTGACATATTAAATGCTTTGAGTATAGGTGAGCTAACCGTTAGCCATTTTAGTATTTTGATGCAAAGAGTTATTAAAAAACCCTAGTGATGAGTTTGCAACAGACAAAGCGTTAAGGGTATACCTCACTAATCAGCAAGTAAACAATCACAATGCTGTGGTTTTAAATCTGTTCCGAAACAAGGGATCTCGAATTTATACCATAAAAGCACAGGATCAAATAATTGACGCCACACGAAATACAGATAATCTAAATTTAGCAAATATAATACCAACAGATATAAATAAAACTGGAGGCTTACCATCAGTACTTGAAATATTTGTAGCAAAAGTAATGTTGCGGTCCAACATTGACGTTACAAAAGGATTGGTAAATGGCGTTATAGGCCACATTACAGAAATTGTTTGGCCTCAGTTCCGTCGAACCCAAATGTACGGAACAGATATACAATCAGTTCAAATTGTCTTTGGCAGAGACGGCATGCACGTTATTTACCCTAAAGCCATACAGTTTCCAGCAAAATTCAATTATGGTACGTGGGGCCCCTCTGAAATCATACCTGTGGCAGAGCATATCTTATACTTTGTTAGATCATGAGCTTGGCGTTCGCTGGTGAAGCCACCACGGCAGGTTATTGATGGTCAAAGTCTCCAGTTACGATTATGGTAAGTCGATTCACCGGACCCTGGACTCCGGTGCTATGAAGTTTCGGATGCGACCGGGATAAACCGCTAGGATGATGATGATGACGATTATAATAAGTCGATGCAATCCACACTTAGTATAGTAGAAAGTAATACAGAAATAGTTAATGGGCCATACGTTTTTATATTAGTTTAATATGCCTAAAAGCTATTCTGCCTAGTACTAAAATATTTGTGAAGTAGAAGGTCAAAATACCTACTTGTTATAGTGTGGGCTGCTTAGTTTACCTACCGAGCAAACCCTGGTGTTAGTGTTCTTTCATGAACTGCCTTTCGACCGCTGACATAGTTCATGTTATGACAACCACTAACATCAGAGATATTAATGACCGAGAACACCTATGTAGGTTGATAGGTAAGTAACTATTTATTTATTTTTTAGTTTTCAGTGCACATAAAATAAAACTGTTTAACTTAAAAGTTTTTTTTACCGATTTTTATTTATCAATTAGGATCAGGGCAATTACGCTCCCAGAACGAAATCTCATATGTATATTAAAAATGCTGCATTTGCAACATACATCTTTAATACACATAATATGTAAACTAATAATATAATATTAAGTTTTAGAAACATGTTTATTTTCTTAATAAAATTACAAATATGATGATTAATTGCCTAATTCTTGAGTTTGAATAATAGTTGCTGCATACGAATTTTTTGTTTCGGTCAACTTTTGCAAGTTTTCATTAAAAAAGTTATTTGACTTAAATATTACATCTGCCTCTATTTAGTAATCATACAAACTTTTTCAACGCCGTGAAAACAACAGACCCACTTACAACTATGGTATTATATGAAACTGTTCAATTCAAGAATGATATTCTTAAATCTTATGTCACCAAATTCGTTCTCAATAGTATGCTGCTGTATAACACAATAATGGCGTTGTATGCAGCATATCTTGATATAATTTTAAATCTGCCCATAACAATACGCTGCGATATAGAATTATTATTTTATATTTACATAACCCCACATTGTGTTAAATTTTTAAAAATAGCAATACTTATCACAAATGTATAAATGAAATTAAGAACTAAACTGTACATAAAAATGTCTATTCTTTATTTAATTACAATTGTAACTGCATGTTTATCAAATCTCCCCAAGGCAAGGCCACTCAACTGGTTTTAAATTATCTCTCAATCACTGAAGGCAGCAATAGGGTATATAGTCTGCGAGCTTATAGAGTAGACTATCATTCTATTCTAGAACAAAATAGAATCATGTTCTCTAAAGTAAGTAGTCATTTTATGATAGCTTTAATATGCTTTAACAAAAACAGTGAAATAGGAATTGTTCACATTGAATTAAAATATTTATTTCACAGATTATAACCTTGTGCGCTGTTGTGGCGATCTCCCAAGGGGGACTTCTGCCCACAGCCGTGCACTACTCTCCAGCTGAGGCTGTCTCATCGCAAAGTATCGTACGCCACGACCAATCCCATGTAGTCGCCTCCAAGTTAGTAGCTGCCGGTCCGGTGGCTAAGCTCGCTGTCGCTGCTCCCGTTGCCTACCATGCCGCTCCCGCCGCAGTAGCCTACCACGCCGCCCTCGCCCCCATCGCTTACCACGCCGCCCCAATCCAGTACTCTGTACCCGTCGCTAAGGTTCTCTCCCAGCCCGAAGAGATTGTAAGTTATATTTTAATACTAATTAATAGTAATTAAGTAACTACATATAGCACGTTCATTGTTAACTTTTAATATGCACATGTTAATATTAAACCTCCCCTTCACAGTCTTACCCAAAATACGAGTACTCGTACTCCGTTGCCGACGGTCACAGCGGAGACAACAAGTCACAGCAAGAGTCCCGCGACGGTGATGTGGTGAAGGGATCGTATTCGTTACACGAGGCCGACGGCTCCATCAGGGTCGTGGAGTACTCCGCCGACGACCACAATGGCTTCAACGCGCTGGTGCGCAACAGCGCGCCCGCAGCGACCCCAGCCCTCATCAAGTCACCCGTTTATGCTACCGCGCCCGCACTTTACTACAAGCACTAAACAAAAACTATTCGATGCTTTACATTTACGTTAAGTTATTACATTGATATATAGCAATGATTCGGAGTAGTATGGACTATGCAAGCTTTATATATGACAATAGTTGTAAATCTAACTTAATAAAAGTTGATCGTGTTCAAAATCAGTGTTTAAGAATAATTGGCGGCTTTATTAAGATTACCCCAATCCATTTAATGGAAAACTATGTCTATTATTTCTTCGAAGAATATATTTAGGTGGAAAATATTTGCTAAAATGTTTTTCACTTTCCAGAAACTTTTCTCGTGGCTTATTAGACAAATTATTAAATTTTACACGAACTACATACAGGAGTCGCAAAAAAAAATTAGTGACAGTTTACAAGTATTTGAAGCCTTACCCCATAAATGAAACTGAAAAGCTGGAAATGTTTTCTCTAAAAATTTATTTAATAACCAGGAGCTTAAAACTATTTGTTCAAAATATATATCAGAATAATTTTTAAGGTTCTATAGACTTTTCTCAGATGCTTCAGAAGACGACAAACGTATAAGACTTTCTGTTTTTGACCCCCAAAGAAACTTCTTCATTAATTTTAATATCACCGTAAAAATTCCATTATGCACGCAGAATTAATTGCCATTTTTGAAGCCTTATTATATATGTGAACATTAAACTACGAAAAAATTATTTTATTAACAAATTCCCGAAGTAGTCTACAGCATTTGCAACATTGTTGTACTCCCCGTTTTAGAGGCTGCCCTATTGCCTATATCATACCTAGAACAATATTACAACTAGAGAAACAGAAGAAAATAGTTACTAGAAAATAGATACTGGTAACCAATTTGTTGACTTTTAAGCCAAAGAGGCCTCAATTGAGGGTGAGCCGTACAGGTTAATGCTTTATTATGCTGATTTTTTGTTCCTTATATTGTGAGAAGGAAAAGAAGGAATATTTTGACCAAAGATCTTTTTTTAAAGGCATATGGTATAAAACAGTTCAACCCCACGTGCTAAGCAACCCATGGTTAGTGAAGGCTCCAATTAGTAGACGCAATTAGTAGACCGTCACAGCATTAAAAGGCTCCGTTCGGGTAACATTCCACTAAATAAATTTACTTATCTGATGAGAATAGCTTCATCACCAAATTGTACAGTTTGTGGAGAGGGGGGAAGATTTTTACCATATCTTTATGCAATGTGCAAGGACTGAAACATTGAGGCAACATATTCCTTCTTTAAAAAACATTTCCAACAGTTGGTAGGTTAAAAGCATCTTACTGTCCCCTTTGGCGGGGAACGTTGGAGCGGTGTTTATTATATTAAAACAACTTATGCCTAAATTATAATTATTAAGTAATGAAAATTGTATATGAAAATTATGATTTTTGTTAGTTGATTTTGTTACGCTCCTATGAGGGTGACGTATGATTTATTTTCATATAACCCTCTATAATAAATAAAGATAAGAAAAAGTTCTTACATGTTTGCTACCATTAAATAAAAAATATAAAAACAATTATCATTTCATTTCTTTTTGAGACACTTTCTTTGGTGATATACGTATTACATTACTAGAAATGCAAATTAAGAAACCGGGAATAATATAATGCCTTGCTCAAATCTTTTGTTTGCCTACTTAGTATTTCACATGTTTTTTTTTTAATTATTCCTAAGAACATTTACAGTATTATTAGGTTTAAAATAAAAAGAAACTAGATAGAAAATAGATTATACGAGTAAAATGAGAATAGTTAGGAGTGAAATTGCTATACACAATTTCTATATTACTTTTCAATCTATATTTTATTTCGTACTTTATTATATGATATTAATAATTAATAAGTAAATAACACAGGCAGATACTTTTTTTTTTGTTTGCGCGGGGAAATGCATTGCTGCACCATATCCCCCCCTCCGTGGGAAGGGGGAGTCGTGTGTGGGGCTGCCGGCGCCCTGAAAAGGGCACTTTTCCTGAGAATTGGCCCAGGGGCTACCCACTAAAACCCCGCGGCGGTAAACCGCTAGTCCTCACTGCTCCCTCCTCCGCCATCCCAGATGCAATCCTCATCACCCGACCAGTCAGGCGACGAAGACACGGTATGGGCGGCATCACGGGATGAGCCGGGCAAGGTCATGGGTAGCCGTTCGGATACGACCACGACCCTGCCAGAGGGGATTTGCGTGAGCGGGCCGGCCTGTGTCCTCCCCCAGGTGGTCGGGGGAGGCGGCCCTGCCTGTGGACGCAGGAACTGCGCCCACAGGCGGGGCAGGTGCGTGCAATGCGGGCAGCGCTGGTGTCCCACCACCGGTTGCCCGTGCACCTGCGTTAGGGGGGTGAAAGCGGTCTTGCAACCGCCTCCGCCGCCCTTTTCGTCTTCGGCGGAGCGGGTTACGAGAGTTTACCTCCCTCTCCCGCTCCTTGCCCTTCTTGCGGATCATGACCCCCTCAGCGAAAGAAGACGCAGCCTCCCAGTCCCTCTCGTCGCGGATCATGGCATCCATGATCCGCGGAACACAGACAGATACTAGTTTAATTTATAATAACAACTCTCAAAGTCATTACTTAAAAAGTAAGTTAGTTATGAATACATTAAGCACATTTCATAAATATAATTATCTTCATATTTTACTAATAAATATTTAGATACATAAGTTATTTATTCACATTAGAACATCTTCTTCTCCATATAATGTGAATAGGTAAAATTTTTAGATTGATATCATTTTCTTATATTATGTAAATAACACGATTACTAAAATATAAACAATTGAACTCAAGAAAAAGTTATAGAATTCGTCAAAAACTCACTCAGTTATTTTTTTTTATTATAATACGCGCATTAACAGAAATGTATTATTATTATCGGATTCTATTAAGTTATCTGACAGAATTATTCTACTAATGAAAAATATTCTACATATTTTTCAGACAAAATACGTAAATTAATCCGTTTGAAATTCCTAAATTGTAACAATCAAGAAGTATCACTAAATTCAAAAAAAGGGGTACGATCTCGGGCTAAAATTAATAATATTAATATAAAACCCAACATTCCGATAATATTATTTTATCTAAAATTTATAAACATTTGACGTCAAATTGTAAAGAAGTTAATAAATTTTAAGATCGAACGTGCTCGCTTGGAATTTCATATGACTTCTATATATGCCTACTGAAACACGTCATTATGGCGACACTCTCTACAAGGGTACTCAGAAGAGTTTAACAAAACCCTTATAACTTCTTAACTAAACTTTCATAGCCTTGGAATTACACCAGAGATCTTCACGAAACACTGCAAGCCAGTTAACGGCTGTTCTACGGAACCCGTTCAGCAAACTTCACGTATATGTATTTTTGTATCTCTCTAATAGTCATATCGTCCTAGATGTAATATTTTCTTTGTAAATTCTAAGAGACCGCGTACTACTAGGGGGTTTATTGCGCCGTTTCTTCTGCCAACCTAAAATACGTACAATCGGGATATTGTCCATTACTTATTTGATCTCAAAATGAACTCCATGGTAGTTTTGAATAAATGAGATCACTATGGCCTTCACTACGGAATTACAAAAACTAATAGACTAACAAAAAGATTATCCACACTTTAAATTAAACATAGTGTAATAATTTACTGATCTCGTATAATTCGGAAAGTCCTCATTTTACAGCCATAATTTTATTCATGTAAACATCTAAATCTTTTTTTTCCACTTATTTACAGAGTCAATCACTAGTTTTTACTTTTAAATACATCGAAATTAATTATAATAATATATACAGTAATTATGATGTAAAATTGAATAAAAGCTTATAAATTACATACCAAAAAATTATTAAAATTACTCCCTGGAAAAGGAATCTTTAATTAATTTCTATTTATGTAATTTCAGACGGCAGATAGTCATTTTAAGTGGATCTTTTAATTTTTTTGCAATATTTAGATAGGCCTGACGACGATTACACCTGGTTAAAACGAACTAGATGAGAAAAAGCCTATTCAATCTTGGATAAGTTATGGAGTCGCATAAACCTTAAGTAAATTATCACAAGTACAACCGACGACAGAAGATACAAATGTTATAGAATTTTAGTAGTAGAATTTTAAATGTACTTTTCAAAAGTCTGTGACAGGACTCGTTGAATAATTATTTTTATTCCGTTTTTACAATATGTATACAATAAAGTACCTACTTCAATAGATTTATTATATAAAACTACAGAAATATAAATAAAATGTATAATGTCAATGATCATTATTTCACAAAAACCTTTTTATTTATGTAATTACTACAGCAATCAAGAAAATAATTTGCTAACATACTTTTATTAAAAAAAAATTAACAATTTTTGTGACAGAAATCTTAATAATTAAAATTTAAAATATAGGTGTGGCTAATGCAAGCTGAATGGAAAGTATTTAACATTTCGATCCATGTAAGTTTGCCAAAATCGCCCAACGGCTAGGTCGCTCAACTGGTTTTTAATGTTCATTGAAGGTAGCGGCCGGGTATATAATCGGCGAATTATTTTTGTAATACATCAATCAGTTTAGAAACAAGATAGGAACATGTTCTCTAAAGTAAGATTCTTAACGTTTGCCCCATACATTTAAATCTCTTAATATTCGTTTTATATTTATAAATAAGGCTAATTCAACACTAACAAAATACTGACTTGTCAGAGGACTACTCATAATTGTAGCTTTAATAGTAAACAGAATACTGTTTACTATTAAAGCTACAATTATACCTAATAAGGTTGCCTAACATTTTAGACTTTAATTTATAATTAAATATGTATTTTACAGATTGTAACTCTGTGCGCTGTTGTGGCGGTGTCCCAAGCTGGACTTCTGCCCGCAGCCGTGCACTATTCGCCCGCTGAAGCCGTCTCCTCTCAAAGCATCGTGCGT
>DWQX01002899.1:0-19826 GCA_018245475.1 Pharmacophagus antenor
ACGTATTCCTAATTCAAAATAGGTGAAAAGATGAAACAAAAGAAATGTTTTTATGTAACAGTATTTACGGCCTGACTGCTGCTGGATTCGGAGAAGTAGACGCTGTTAGTCGTAGCGACCATTACAGCTTTATCGAAGCTGGCTCGCGGATCCGGTGATTCGCGAGCTATCAACGGCCTGACTAGTTATACACTTAGTCAAAATCAAAAATAATTAACAGGGTTTTATTTATGAAACCAATAAAATTAAATTACTAAATTCTAAAATGTGAAATATTGGTATAGATTTACACTTTTCCCTATGTTGAATTGAAGCGAATCATGCTTCCGTAGATTTTTTCATTAAATTTTATAAACAATACATAATTTCATAAACATACATAGATTTATAAAACAAATGGTAACCTTGAAAGATTACCTGTGACGATAATATACGAGATCGGGCTGCCTGTTCAATATACCCACGAACATTTCAAAGCAGGAAGGGAGTGTCCGGGATAAGAAGCGGAATAATCTTGCCCGGTATTTCCATACGATTCGCATTGGAATCACGCGCGGTCTTCACCCATTCGATAGGAGCCGATCGGAGAGATCATGGTGCATTGTGGCGACGATGAATAGAACGTCCACCTCTATTGTAAGTTAATGCTCTGAGACACGACTTACCGAGACAGGACTACATACAGCTGTGAAGGTTGCCAAACATTTTTTTTTACGACACTCGAGCCTGATTTCAAATAATGTTAAGTGACAGTGAGGCCTTAATAGATGAAAAGTGTTCATCCAGAAAATTTCTAGGTCTCGCATGTTATTACGACTGCTGGAATACAGCTAATTGCTATGGCTTCAAGTTAACATTGACGATGGTAACTGACCAGGCGGGTATGAAAAACACTCCTCACGTAGTCTGCAAAACAAACTCGGCGACCTCGGCATTACAAAGCAAGCGGTAAACCATGCCATGGAGGCAATTGCAGATACTTCTTTTAATGACGTCATGAGATATAAAAATATTGTTTAACAGGAATAAAATATGGCAGTTTCTAAGTTACCATTTCTTATTTATATATATGCAAAAATACGCGTACAATATAAAATATCGTTATGAGACCGATATCGCGGCTTCAGTTTTTTATAATTATAAATAATTAATACGGTAGGTAGATTATAAATTATTTGTAGAAGCATAGTGACATTTTATTTGATTATTTTCTAGAAATTTAAGTTCAGTTTATTAGTAATTCCATTAAAACATATATTAGCATTTTATTATTATCCGTTTGCGATGATTTAGACAAGAATAATGAATTTGTAATGTCGGATTTGGAGGTTATAAACTTAAATGGACGTTTATTATTATAATAACAATTATAACATATTCTCTTTAGATTATATTTTTTCGTACTTATGAAGTATTTTATGTTAGATTTATACAAATTAGTCTTGTCAACAAGATATATAGGTTACAGCTGTTAATTTTTAAACATAAGTAAACCGAATTTATTATTCATTATACTCGTATGTATCACTTTATTCTATTACATTTTATTCCTTAATGAAAAGTAGTTGGGAAGTGGTAAAATGATATAAAAAAAAGCAATTTTGCTATAGCGATCAGGTGTCTGGCGAATTTTGTGGGCTACCAGAATTTCGTTTGTGAGACACAATATTGCTCGCTAAACTTAGCTCTACGACATCGATAAGTTGCTTCGCGAGAATGGTGATGCGTCCTCCGCAGGAAGCCTGCATCTTTTGTTCCCCGCTCAAAATGATAAAAACGTCAAGAATCCCGGCCGCGACTATTGTTTTGCAACCAGTTGTTGGCCTCTTCCACGTTTCGTTGTTTGTTTATTGTTGCGTGCAGCGGGCGGCAAGTGGGCACTGCAGTTTTATAAATATAATATGTTACCTATACTTTTTTTTACCTTTCAATTGGAGCGATGTTTTCCAGTTGAACATTAATTAACACTGTCATTTAATATTTTTTACGGGCGAATTAAAAATAATCATTTGTAGTGAAATAGGCAGGACACTTTAGTAAAAGCACTGCTAGCCTGTAACGTAAAAAAGTTATATATATTGTGATGCGATTATCATAGATCTTTAGGTGGAGCTGTGAAAAACTGGTCCGTGTACACATCCTTAATAGAGGACGTTATTCCACAATGGAAACAGTGCGACTGTTTATGATTATGCAGCTGATGATATTCACTAAACATTTTTTTTATTATTTACTATGAGCGGTTGATATCAATTTTCCATGATAATTAACGTTATGACAGAGCCATAGATCTAGAAGCTTGCTCGAATGCAATACTCTGTCTATTATATGTATGACCGCCGGAAAATAGCGATGCTATTACATTGAAAAACACTGTCACTATAATTCTGGCTCAAAATCTTTGAGCGAACACAGTTGGATTTTAGTCTATTGAAATCTCGTACACCGCCGTCCGGTCTGGCTAACAATAAGTTTATGGGTTAAGCAATAAAAACGTATCGAATTAATTGCCTATCGATATAATTAGATAGAAGAAGGCTATCGATGGTGCTGCAGTATGGAGTGTTTCATGTTACAATGGCTGGGTCGGCACGGCACCTGCGAAGTGCGCCGGCCGCAGCCACTGCACCGCTGATTGCCGCATTGTGCCGCTCACAATAACTCGATTAGAGCGGCGGACTGCGGCCGGACATGCTCAACGTTCGAACAGTGTGGACATTGCATTTCACATTTACCACTTTTACTTATATTACACCTCGAACTAACGCAGATGATCGCACATGTATATGATGCTTAACAACTTATAAGATTTGATAGCGTAGTGCGCTACAATAATTATTAATTTAATCTGTGAACAAAGATTTTAGATACACTACAATTTTATTTAAATACTTTAAGTTTATATACTCTTTATAGTGTAAACTTTTCAATGTTAAAGAAGAATTAACTTTATTATACTTCTTTTCATTTTTAATACTTAAAAGAATATTTACTCTTTACCTAATTTTATAACATTTAATATGTATAAGTATAATTACAAAAAAAAGACTAACTCTGTTTTTATCAGTTCTTCTCATACAAGAACGGGTTACAAATCCTTTTTAATACAGAATATTAAAGTTTAAGATTGAATTTAAGTTAGATTTTATGAATTATTTAGAACATGTTGGTCATGTCCTTACGATTCTTTAGGACGACAACCCCCCAATTAGGTGAGTACGGAGCTACTACGGCACAAAGGCAAAGATAATGGTCAGTTAACTGAGTTCGGAAGATAGTTCACTTAGTGCCAACTTAACTTTGTCAAGTTGCAATTAAGTTCGCCGGCTTAATTGAATATTCTCACGGCCCATATCACAATTACGACCTCGTGAACTCGACAATATCGATCGTAGCTCTTGTTACCGTTGTATACGTGTTTATGTTTAAGCAAATATTGGTGATGTGCGCGATATAGAAGCTGCTACGAATTTTCTTTAATCGATAACAAAATAAGATTTGTCATCAATTTCATGTGATTTTTATCGCCAATCAGCTAAATCGCACTTTATTTCAATTTCACGTGTTGTAAAGTAATTATAAAATCGTAAAGGCAAGCTTGCCAAGACAATTATGACTAGTATGACCGCGCAACATAACAATGCTGTTATAGCGGCATTTTGACGATAAAGTTGATTTGTACTAGGGCGGCTTCGAAACATTCTAACACATTATCTATTTCTATAATTTTACTCCAAGAATTCCACTAGCTACAGCCAAACAATTTAGTTGAAATTTAAGTAAAGAACTGTGTTTAGTTGAAAATTTAAAACAGCTATTATTGTCCTTAGACGGCATCTTAAACGAAATTTTCTAAGCGAGTATTATATTTTTAGGTACAAGACGGTCTACGATAAAACGCTACCCATATACATTAGTACTGAGCACTAAAGAATAAAATTGTATAACTCTTAATGAACTTCTGTCTTTAAAGTTGACAAGCTAATGTTTTTGTCAAAGATTAAAAATTATTTTATTTTTCCTCTTGTATTAAATAACTGTCAGTTGATTGCAGCCTCGGCAATATCAGTTCTGTCTTATAATTTATCTATTAATACGTAATGATATTGATCATAAATCAATATCAATCATAACTTTAATGTTCAGTAAATAGACTAAAATCTGTGTACTATTTTTTTTAAAGGAGGAGATAAAAATTATTAAAAGTTTTGCTGTTCCAAGCATACAGAATTGAGAAATTGTAAGAATTGATCTTCAAAAATTTGTTAAAAAATATAATAATTGACCTGGCATTGCGTCTGTTGCGCAGTGGATTACCGCTTGCCCTGTAAAATGGAGGTCTCAAATTCAATTCCCGAGCCGCGTGAATATAGTGCTAGATTTCCGTGATTCATTTTAATGATAGTTTTTTCAAAGTAACTCTTTCCCCTGAAGTGAGTATTAAGGGTGTTTATCAATCTATTTAACAATGGAGGAAGTTATAATAATAGCAAGAAATTAATAATAAAGTATATTACAACAATCATCTGAAAAATTAACTTAGATTTTTTTTCTTAACATTTATCGTAGTAATTTAAAACTTGTATAGTTTTGTGTAATCAAAATCTGTTTCCAGTTTCCTAGCGCCATCGTTACATCTACCTGGTGGGTACCTATCAAATAATTAGCTACTTGATTGATGTTATCTTTCTCCTCAAGTAGTCTTCCGCTGCTTTTGATGTTCGTTCCCTTATAACCGTATTCATTTCATGTATATCAAAATGCAAACCTATCAAATATTTTATTAACGTCTTAAATATTCAGATACCTGATTTTCTTCTTTATTTTATTTTACTATTTTTTATCGAGATAGATCGCCTGCTATGGTATTTATGCATCCAAAGAACATTGATTTTTTTTTTAAATTAGCACGATGTGTTCAGCTATCATTATTTCAAGAAACTAGACTAATGCTCGAGGATTTATATTATTATTATTCATTAATATTTTTTACAATATATTAGCATATATGTTAAATATTAAACTCGATAATATTTATCCCAAGTGAATTAACAATGCATTTTCTGTTAATATATTTTTTTCGATATAAGAATTAAAATATCAATATTTATTATATAATGTACATGTATAACAGCTACTCAGAGGCGATTACTGATAAAATTGTAAATTACGAGTGAATTACACGAAGCAAAATTTAATAAAATGAATTGCGGTATAACCTTTAGGGTGGCCATATTAATTGACTATAATGTATACGCATTGATTCAATTAACGCTTTATCGGTAATAAAAAATTACAGTGAAAAAATCCATAATTCAAAGAAGACACTGCTTTCTTAGTAATTTGTTTAATGGTAGCCTGTGTTTAAACAATCGTAAATTTTATTTTGCATTTAGCGTCTGTGCTTATGTCCTCGGAATGAATATATTTATATATATTTTCAAATCTTTTACAATTTCTGTCTTTTAAAATATTTATTCATATTTTAAGTTGTACCTTAAAAATATATGTCTTGTAAAAAAAAATACATGTAATAAACATTATATCGAAATAAAAGAAACATTAGACGATATCGTAACATCACTAAAAATGCTTTAAACTCTCTAAGCTTTTTACGTACTAGTGAATGGTTTAAAATAATTAACGAAAAAAAGTATAGAATTCAAAATATTCATTTGCAATTCATACCATAAACAATAGGACTATCTGCATTTAATTGTTTTTTTTATTTATGTATTTAATTTTTTATTTATTAATGAATAAATAATTAAAGAACACTAAGGGAACTTTCCTCTGACAGTTATATATTGAAACATAATGTTCTATCGTGTTATTATAGAGGCGACTCCATGCCAACGCTGTTCGTGTATTAGTGAGTAGAACGTATGGGTGAATGCAAAGAGGAACAAACAGGTGTTGTCGCACCCGGTCAGTCGCGGAGCTTTCTTTTAACTATACCGCCGCGAGTAGCGATTGTGGTCCAAAGTGTAAAATTTGAGTTAAAGATATAATTTTTGAGTAGCATTAAATTTAACGACTCCATGTTTATGCAATTACTTGCAGGGAGTATTCAGTGCTGATGTTAAAGAACACAATTGATGTTCAGGGCGTATTCACCATCAAATAGGAGTTATTACTCGTCGCTATAAGCTCGAGATTGTGCAAAAAATTTATTTCAACTTTCAATTTCGTTAAAAATATGTAAATTTAATATGAAAATATATATATATTTTTAATATTAACTCTTGAATTAACTTTCATCGTCCTTTTATTGGTGTATTCAAGCTGTATTAATAAGAGTATAATGCAAAAAAAAAATCAAACCACAGGGATTTCAAAGCTTTCTTGTAATTATGATTTTTGTTACTCTGTAATAATATACTTTAACTTGTTGCTTTATAAAATTTAAAGTTAATTCTTTATCTGTATTTAAGTACAAAAAATATGTTTTCACTTGTTTTATGATTAATTGATAGTCTTGAAATAATCCTCTTTCTATTTTTGAAGCGCTAGAAGTGTTGAAAGACAAGAGAGTAGTAAGCTTATGACTTGTAACTTAGAGGCGGTTTTTCTTTCAAATGCTTACGCGTAGAAATATTGTCAATTTGTTGTTTATTATCTCCTAATAAACGAGTAGTGGATCTGACGGATTGGCATGCGAGGTGTTGAGCTATTTAAGAATTAACGAATGTTTGTAGAACTGGCTTGAACATTTGAAAAAAAAATTTTAAGTTCTTCGATTCTAGTCCCATCGCTTATCGTTTTATGCTTTTGAACGTACTGACACCAATTGTGTTGACAGTTTATCTACCTTCGTGGTCCATTGGTTAAGCGGTCGCCTTGTAACACGGAGATCCCTGGTTCTATTCCTGTGTCATAAATAGTGAAGTTTGGAATCTACTAATATCCATTTTTATCTCTTTAAATTTTATCAAACACGTCTATCAAGCTGTCAACCTCAATATCAATCTATCGCCATAGAATCATTGTTATGTTCCCGCAACTGGGGTCTGTGTCAGTACGTCACCATCCACCGTCTCATTGTCACTTAACATTACATAAATTTGAGGTCAAATGTATATCCATTTCCAATACAAAAGGAACGTTACGTTTTACGTGTGTAAGTTGCGGTTACCTTATGTAATCACATTCGTTGTAGATTCTGTTTAGGTGATTATTTAATACACCAAAACTAAATATTAATATTTTTATTATTTATTACAATGATTAGTCATTTTATTATTTAATACTTATATCGGATTTCATCTTCAATCTTTCTACTTATATAAATTATCGGAAAATTTTAAAGAAATTGATCATAAAATAAAATTAACATTTTATGGTTATACAACATAAGCAATAGAATAACAAAAAAATATATCAAATAATGGTATTTTATTGAATATTTTAAGCTAATTAATTATTGAATTAAACCGAATCATATTGGTATTAAAATAAATAAATTAGAATTTAATTTATAGTACCCGTTTATTTATGTCAAATAATATTAATTCATTGCGTACATTTCCGTAATAAAAGGATAAGTAAAAAACAGTCTGTTAAATTTTCTATAAATTTCTGAATCAATCGAGTCATTGTACAAACTAATAATTACTTTAAATACTGTACACATTGTGTTCGTTTCCATAAAAAACGATGTCACTTTTAAAAAAACTGAGCATAAAAGACTGGCCGCATTTGCCCTTTATTTGTAACACTACACCGAAAGAGGTTGACGTTCGAAATTTTTTAGCTCAATTTAAAAAAAAAACGAATCTAATCTGTGCTGTCATCGAGGAAAATAACGAAGAATATGAAGCCGGGGTCTAATGAGACAAAGGGTTAATGAGGATAACAATGGAGGGGCAGTAAAATATTGGATTTATTCACGTGAGACAACCCGAGAAGATGATCTGATAACGCGGCAAATGTCGACTTAAGGTACAGCCCATCAGTTTAAGTTAAACGTTTCTTTAAAATTTTATACTTTTTAATTTTTATTACATTATCATCTAGTACAACATGTTATAAAATAGTTAAAGTTTTAATGAAATGAAATCAAGTTATAACTTAATATATTCCACATTAACAGAACAATAAGCTTTCTGAAAATAAAATATAAATTGATGATTAGAATTTTTTATTCACTTTTATTACTACTTCATATAAAAATTTTACAATTCAATTAGTCGACATCAATTGGGTTGAAACATATTTTTAACACAAAGCATATATTCGTTTCGTCGATTTTTCTTTTTACATATATAGTAACAACGCTATGAGTTATGAAAATAATCTGTAATTTATATAATTATAGATAAAAGTAATCTACAAGTATGTAAAAAAATTTCCATTAAATCGTGTACGAGGTTCAACTATTTTAATTACAATCTTTAATAGTAATAGGTCGTGCTTGGCCTTAATAAGACAGCATCGGGTCGGCACAATGATCAAATTTCGTTTTTATTGTTAATCCGGTCAGTAAATGAGCAGCCAGATACTCAACCTCTAAACATATGACACGACTGACCAAGAAACGAGAAAAAAAAAGAAACAAATAAGAGAAGACAAAAACCATTCGATCCGACGACGATCCCGTGAAAATTTATAAAGTATCACGCGACTCTCGCTGTTACATTTTATTAATATTGCACCGGTTGCATATATGGTAGTGATCACGTTAACAATTCGCGTTGTAAATAAAGATCGTTTGATGTTTATTGGATTAGCCAAAACGTGAATACCCTTTTCGTATCTCCATAATTGTTATCATTTAGGTGTTTTATAAAATTATACTTGAGTTTAAGTGTAATGAAAGAATCCGAATTTAAATTTTTTTTTTGGAGCCACTTTCGATCTTCAGTATCGTTCGATCGGCGAGCGTTCCGAATTGATTTTAGAAATTTATGAGGAAATCTGATATTGTTCGATTTACGTTTATGACAATTTATTATGAAATTTCGTCCACTGATCCAGGTGATAATGCCTGTAATGTTCAAAATTAAATAACAGTTTTATTTGCTTTTTTTTTCCGAATGTAAACATTTGCGACCAATTTTATGCATTGATTTACTGTACTAATTGCTTACAGTTATAATTAAGATTTTAACATTTAAAAAATCGAAAATTCTTATAAAATACTCTTTTAATATGTACAGTATCTACATTGTAGTGTAGTAGGTACAATTTACTATAGAATTTGGCAGAAGTTGACTGGCGCCAAGTAAGTATTATAATATGATGTAGTCTTAGAACATTTTAACGGTATTTTAAGTACAATCAGTACAATTGTTGACTAACAGAGAAATGCTCTTTGATACTATATGCCAATGTAAGAATCTAAATACTAAGACGTATTATGAATTAATTATTATTGTTAAAGGATGTTGATAGAAATTTTAAACTACTCATCATGATCAGATCTTATAAAGGCCTTCTCATATTCTGACTTACGTAATTATAAACAGTATGAATTGGACTACTGTAAAAAAGTTATTAAATTATGAAGGTATACACATATGTATCTCTGACACAGAATATCTGTTATCACAGGTCCTCCCGTTACTATATTGTGAAGCAATTGACAAGCCGAGTATTAAATAAAAAAAAAAATGCGTAATTTTTTTATATTCAGTGTGTAACCTTCGCGTAAACGTAGGAAATCATTATCTGATCGCTATCAAAACTTTACGCGACGAAATCCGTAAATTCAAATCTACTCCAATCGATCACGCGTTGCATAAGAGGACCGCCCAACACAACCGGCTAAGAAACATCCCACAATCAATATACGCCGCTTAAAATATTCGATATTGACCCCATCTCGGCGGCTTGCAGCGGCGTGTTCATTTGTCACAGCGTAATCGCGACCATTAGCAGTAATTACCGGGGTCCCCCTTACTTATCGGCGTACGTGGGATCCGATGTGCGTAAGTTTCGAGAGACAGCGGGCCAGGCGGCGGTGCCCTGCGGGTGCCGCGTTCGCTGTTAAGCCTCATTGACCCGCGCAGATAAACTTACGACCAAATACCGTGAGCAATAGAAAGGTGGTTGACGCTAATAAAACATAAACTGTTGATAATATACGTGACCACGCATATCTTTTGGTTGGGTTTTACTCAGATTAACTCTTTTCATTTTTTAATTACATAATTATTGTATTTATTTATTCACTGTTATAATAACAGTGTTAATATGTTGCTATTGCTAATTTTCGACTGCCTCCCTGGCGCATTGGCTTACTCGCTTGCCTTGTAATGCGAATGTCCCGGGATCGGTTCACAGGCCATAAGAGTAGCGGGATCTGGATGGTGGTAGGTTTTTCGAACCCGCCTGACCAGCTGGCACGTTCAATGTCAATCTGTCGCTATAATAGGGTTGATGTGTACAGGCAGTCATACACTACATAGCGAGAAGTATTTTGGGCGAACATAGTTCATCATCGCTGTCCTCACTGTCACTTAACAACAGGTAAATCAACAGGTGAGATCACTCGTTGAGGCTAACACTTATACCGATAAAAAAATAATAAAACAGTAAACTGTGTGTGTAGCTATGCGACGTTGTCAATATATTTGTGAAAATAAATGTGTTTTATTGAGCTGTACCTCTTTATGTTTAATAAGTTGTATAAGATTTAAAATTATTAGAATAAATATAATGTAATTATAATTTTCCGCGTTATTAGTCTTTACTTAAACATTATTTTCCGTCGACTGGAATACGTTTAGTTCTTGCTAATTTTAGATCTCTGCGGCTTCCACTCGTCGAGAACTGGTAACTACATATTATTTCTGTTTTAAAATTACCGTAAATAACGATTTCTCTTAACATTCCTTACACGATTCTCTTTGTTGGATCGATTTTGATATAAAAAGAGGTTTTATATGTTTACGCGAAGTGTAATTATTATCTACATTTGTAGAAAGGAAAAATATATTATTTTATTCGAATTTCATAAACAGATAACAGTCATATAATATCAAAGCAAAGGACACATTGTTATATAAAATGAACGAGAGTAGACGGTAATTTGATTCGGTTCAACTATTTCTTTTTCAGGAATTTATACATGATATTTTAATTTCGTTCATTTCTGCTCATTAAAATACACACTAACCAAAACTTCCATTATATAGGTAAAAGACAAAAATAAAATAATGGAAGCTGCACGTTAGCTATGAAAATAATAAATCGTGTCGATAGCGGTGGACAGTAATGGAATCGGTGGCAGAGAAGACGACGCAGGAGTAAAGTGGCGGCCGGTGAGGGCAGGTGACGGAACAATGTGATGTTGTATTTCACATTAACATTATGTTCACAAGGTAAATGTTGTCCGCTATTGTCCACTTATGTTCGGATTCGAGAAAGCTTCGGTTTACATGACGTTAAGAGTTTAAAAAATATATTTAAATTTCGCATTATAATACCACTCCCTAATCAGCTATAGGCTTAAATTAAACAAAATTTTACATTATATTAATGAAGCTGTATATGGTGAACTGTAAACAAAGCAAAGATGTTACAGCGGCAAATCGACACCGAAAGTCGTAGTTAGCCTGGCATTCAAAAAAAAACCTTCCACTGTCCGAACTAAAATAGGTTTTTCTTTAAAATGGTAATAATAATTTTGACTTTGTATAACCATTTTTATTACAATTTATTTTATACACATAATAAATATTACTTTTTCTCCCAGAATTATCAATCACAAAAAAAGAAAAAGAGACGACGGATAGAATGAAAGAGTATTCGTTTATTCTCTGTTTTCAGGAGCTGTCACTTTTCACGTAATTAAATTAAATTTACATAATTATACTTTAAAAAAACCATAGAAACCAGTTAGCTGTTTTGTGATGAATACTAATTTTATTCTATCATAAATTGTGAACAAACAACATAATAGCCAAACGTTAGTACAATTTACTACAACAAAAATTAAATCGCGTAACTTCTCGCAATATAATTTATATAATTTTATTAAAACTGTTGAAGACTGTGTCCTTTTATGGATTGAAATATTTTATCAATGACGGATATATTCGTTAAAACTTAAGTGGTTAAATACCGAGGCATGTAGTCACAGCACTATGCGTCTTATTGTGGCGGCATAGCCGCATTGAAAGGCTACCTATTGTTGTTTCACTTTAATATAAGACAATGCGCAAAGGTTTCCACATTGCCCGCGTATCTTTTATTTGCTCTGTCCACTTCCTTTGTACGAAGCCGCCACTGCTTTTTTATCTTCACGCAACTCATTAACTTGGGCGAGGGTTTTTTTTTATCGTGTCAATGCTCATTGAATTTTAACTTGAAACAACGTAGATAGATAACCCATCATTTAAGCCCATTGACATCTCCCGGTTTATAAGAGACTTGCAACATTGTTGCTAATTTTATTTGCAATAAATGCATGTCATAATTTTATCTTATGAATGTTTATTGAATGAGTAATTTGGATAAATTGTCTACATAAATTTTTTAACCAAAGTAAAGGTAATAACGAACCAATTTATGAGCATTACTTTTTATAACAGGAAGCGACAAAACGTTTAAGACGTTCACTCAATTGTAAGTGAACGGAGAATTCAATATAATGAAATCACATATAGTATATATGAACTTTCAATAAAATCTCTTTGGTTATACCATTTGTATCTGGCTGATTTTGGTGTCATTAAAAAGTTTAATTTTAAAGAAGACAATTCTAAATTCAAATTAGGAAAATGTGTGTTTACATTTGTTTTTCTTATTGTTAAAATGAGTGAATTAATTCGATACATTTTAAAATTTTACTATAGAAAAGCTAAAAATGCAACACAAGCTGCGAAAATTTTTTTGATTTTTATGGATCTAATGCAGTATCTGTGAGAGTAGAGCTAATTTTGTTTAGGCGTTGTCAATCTGGAAATTCTGACATGAAAGATGCATGTCGCTCTGCTCGCCCAGTATAAAAATGATACCCTTTTGGAAAAGTGGAGAAGATATTAATAGTTACGATGTAGCTGGAGAACTGTTAAAAGACCACAAAACGGTTTTGGTGCATTTGAAAAAAACTGAGTACACAAAAAAGCTCGATATTTGGGTGCCTCATTTACTGAAAGAAACCTAATGAACCGTGTACTCATTTGTAATTCTTCATTACGACGTAATAAAACCGAACCATTTTTGAAGAAACTGATAGTGATTAAAAATGGATCACGTACGACAAAAATGTGCGAAAAAGATCGTGGGCAAAGGCTGGTCAGTCTTCACTGGCTGTGGCGAAACCCGGGTTAACTCCCAACAAGGCGGTTCTGTGTGTATGGTGGGATTTAAAGGTCATTATTCATTATGAGCTGTTACCGCCAGGCAGGACCATCGATTCTGAACTGTGCTGCGAACAACGGATGATATTAAAGCAAAAAGTTAAGAGAAAGTGTGGTTTTTCACCATGATAACGCTAGACCTCACACATATTTAGCAACTCAGCAAAAATTACGAGAGTTTGGCTTGGAGGTGGCTATGCATCCGCCGTATAATCCTGACCATGCACCTTCAGATTCTTACCTATTCGGTCTCTGCAGAATTCCTTAGGTAGTGTCAGGTTAACATCATGATAGGACTGCCTAAACCACTTATCTCAGTTCAGAAGCCCCAAAATTTTTATAGCACTGGGATCACATCTCTACTTACAAGATAGTTAAAAGTTATCCAACAAAATGGCACCTATATATTTTAGTCAAATGTAAATAAATTTAAAAAAAAAACTTTCGAATTTTTATATAAAATGGGAAGAAACTTTTTCCCAACTTAATATATTCGCCTCCATCATACATATACATTGAAATCTACTAATCATAGTTATAAATAAAGTATTTGCGAGGTGATCTTTTATTTTTTTTTTATTAACGCAGTGGGTTAACACTTCCCCTTAATTAACATATTATTTTTATTAGAATGTCTTTGAGAGTTAAGAGTGCTCACTAGAACAGTCAGGCTCTCAAATGTATGACTGCAGAACATAGCAGTGCTGTTATTGCGGTAGATTGAATTGAATGTGATAGCTAGCTAGGCAATTTCGAAGAAACTCTATCACCATATAATTTCCACTAATCATAAGGCTCTGGAATACAACTTAGAATCTCCGTGTTGCAAGCGGTAAACCATTGCGCCACGGAGGCAGTTCTCCATTGTATTTTTCATGTATAAAACTCCTATTTTTATTTAAATCACTGCCTAATTTATTTTCAAACGTCTGTCGAAATAGTTGTTTATACGTAACGCTTTATCTTATTTGTCGTGAATAACTTAACACTATAAATACAAGCGATATCCACCGTTTCTATAAAATACCATTTGACATTTAGAAACAACAGAACGGCAACTGATAATAAACAAAGTCTGTGAACAGAGACTGCATTATACGATTCGATATGTCGTATCGACTGTTTTATTTATATTCCGCTTATCTAAAACGCTTTCTATTGCCGCCATCGGACAAAATTTACTAGCGTCATAAACTGTACATTTATAATTGCAAATTTTTTGTTAAAATGTCATGTTTCTCTAATAACTTTATTTATGGATTTTTTTCTTGTTATTCTTTGATTATAGTAAAAAAAAACATCGAAGTTTCTTCAATTCTAGTCTATTTTTATCAAAGTCTATTTTGTTCTTGATCTCCTTTAATATAACAGACACATGTTTTTATAATTAAATTTTATACGTGCGGAATGAATCTGTGGTAATATTTTATACTTAAACAGATTTACTTAAATGTAACGTTATTAACCACTGAACCTCCTTATTTTGTTATTTGTTTTATCGGTTGTGCGATTGATTTTATTGCAACTGATGTTAAGTGACAATAAAGCCGTAGATGGAGGAGGATGTTCGCCCAGAATATATCCGGCTGCAACACGTGTGACTGCCAAAACACAGTAGTGCTTTTATGGCGGCAGATTGATATTGAGGGTGGTAGCTAGCCAGGCTGGTTTGACAAACCCTACCATCATCCAAATGCACTACTCCAGCGGCTTTGGAATTGAAACCGGGAACTTCGGGTTACAAGGCAAGCGATAAACCACTGCGCCATTGAGGCAGTCAAAAATATTGGATGTAATAGTATTTTTTGAATCTTTTCTGTGAACGTATTGCATTTAGGGGAATTTTGGTATCGTAGTTCATCAAACTGATAATTTTTATCATGGAATGTTTTTAAGCAACTTTGTAATAAGTAGAGATAGAAACGTGTTTTTGTACTAGATATATTAAACGTTCCAAAAACTAGTCCAAACTATAAAGTTAACGAAATACTATCACCAAATAATTTTAAAAATTTCGTGATTCGTGTATCTTTTCATTAAAGTAAGAATAAAAAGTTTCGCTTTTAAAATTTACATAAAAGCATTATAGTCCATCACGGCGCACTTATTTATCCTATACGCCGTGTATTCCGAAGATAGTATTGAAAAAGCTAATACAAAACTTATCTTTGTAACAAACGTCGCCCAATAAAAGGTGCGATGAACCGCGACGGTAGTAACCCATATGAGAAATGGTGATACCTTTAATATACACACGCAGAGTTGATACAGCTACCATTTTATGTGTTCTAATTAAATAGGCGATGATCATGATGAAATAAATATGTGTCTTTGTTTATTGATTTATCATCAAATAGGTATCTAAGTACTAATGACTAATGATTTGTGGTCGTTACTATATCTGGTACATGTGAAATGTATGTTTAAATTTTTCAATTTATGATCAATTTTGTATTATACGTATAATTTTTTTAAAATAACTATTGACAGGATTTTCATTGGTGGTAAAAACAACTTTATATACATCCACACAGAATCTTCTGAAGTACGCCGACCGGTGTGTAGCCGATAATATGGAGACAAATACAAATTGATAAACAAAAAGACATACATTTAATGTGCGTACTTATTTAGTGGTAAAGAGACGGTGCATCGGACTGGATATTGTCCCTATCGACTAAACCACCGACGCAATATGGCTTACATTGCTGCATAAAGAAACAATATCAATAACAAAAATTACATAATCACAATAATATTATGAGACGATGTAATTGTTTTTAATGTAATTTGTTCAATTTTACATTCAACTTCAGTTCATGAAAGATACTTAAAAAAAAATTCTAAAGCGCCATTTATAGAAAATAAACTAAGGGGGCAGCTTAATATCCACAGCATTCAGAATACTTTGCCAATTATTGCACCAAGTCATCTATCACTACATCTGTATGGTCTTTGATGTTTTCGTCGCAAAAAGACCTGATGCTTAATGGTTTCAGGCGCTTTACGAACCATTGTCGGCTGGGCAGACGGACGCATGAATGGATAAGTACTAACTAGCAAGAGCTGTGAACTTATACAAATGGTCGATGTGACATGGGAATGCAAACCGGTGGCTCAAAGAGATAGTTTATAATCCTGTTTATAATTTCGTGACGTCATCTCTAGTCGTTTTTACTTTGCTTTATTACTTATATTACGACGTCCGTAAACATTAATACACGTAATTGCCTATTGGTCTTCCATTTTATAATTTATACATTATACTTACATTATTTTGTTGTTAATTCTGAAAATGTTGAACAACGAATTATTATAACAAGTTTTAGAATTGATGATCACTTTTATTTTTTTGTAAATTCAAACTCTGTCTCTCTTAATTTTAAAGAACTGTATACTGTTAATAGGAGCCTTGTATCTAAAACGCACCAGACAGAAAAAATATCTTAACCTTTTTAACGCTTTTCACCACATATGCATTTAATTTAAATTTAATAAACCTTAAATAAATGGAAGAAAATCTTTAAAATATCGCTTTCTGATATTATTTCACCTTCCACCATATGACTTTCGATGAAAATAAAATGACTAACAAAAATAGAGTTTAAACTTTTAGCCATATTTCTTTTTTCATAAAAAAAAAAACTTATTAATTATTACACGTCAAGGCCAGAGAAGGTGCATCGAATTTTCTTATCGAGAATTAATCTTTCTACACCTACTACGATGAAATTGAAGATACTCCCTGCTGTTTATATTTTAGCGTAACCTTAGATGGTATTTGTAGACATTTAATTTTCACCACGTTATACAATGGTGTATAAAAATCTTTAACATTATTCTGACTTTCTAGGGCGTATACTAAAAATTGATCATATGAATGTAGAAAGTAGTAAACTGTATGAATCATAATGACAGCATTGATTCTAACTCGTGCCCATTATTAAGTTTACAGTTTGTAATAGCCCTATTACAATCAATCATTCACTGCGGCAATCAACATATCTCAACTACAATATAAAATTATTTCACTACCATTTCACGGCAAATTGAACAATTCGTAGTTTTTCTATTAATTGTTAAGTTCGTTGTGTACGTTATGTTATTTTTAATTCTTGCTTCACTACAGTTCGTTATGTGAAAGTAAGAAGAAACGATTGAAATATTTTTTTACATTGATAATGTATTCCTTCTAAACATTACGTTTTATTTTGGATTACTGGTAATCTGGTGGTATATCACTATTATAGTATATGCAGTGAGTTAAATTAAAAACAATTCTATATTATAGAATTGGTTACCCCTATCGAAAATTAACCGCTATTCATCACTGGATTTTAGCTCGGAACTAATTGAGTAATAGTTTGGAACTTCGAATAAAACCTTAGCTTAACATTGTAGTGTTTTTTTTTATTTTTAACTTAATATAAGTAATAATAAAATTAGGGATGCTGAAGTGGAACTTAATAACATGGGGGCATTACCCATCAGTCCAAGCTGATGTACTGAAAAATTACTTGCTATAGAATTTTATGTAGCAATTTACAAAATAAAATTAGTTTAACAATAACGGAACTGATAAAAAAAAATTAAAAATGCGTTACTGTGTACAATATTCACACACTCCAATATTCTATACCATTTATGTGTCTTGATTAAGCTTGCGAATGCAAAAAAATTATGCGTGCTCCTGTTAATAAGTCTCGTTGAATGTCTCCCGTGGAACTCCTAGTTATTACTTGAACGAAGTATGCAGTTACGACAACAGTGGCGCTAATTGACGGGTTCCTTACACACCCTGCCCATATACACAACAAATTAAGTGTGAACTGTATTCAATTTTCAGGTCAATTAAGCACAACACCCCGGCACGTTCCGAACCGAAATGAGTAAACCTTTACGCTCCGATATGTGCTGAATTCTGCACGCTCAACTAAAATATAGTTTATTTTGAACAGAATAAAGATCATATACCTACGTGTAATAATTTTGTGTCCATTTAAGAGGCGTGTTCATTTTATCAGGTAACACGCGTCAAAAATTATTATAATTTTTTTTAAATTTTAATTTTGATGTTTATGCGTAATTAAAATAACGCATTTAAAAAGCCGGTTATAGATTTGGATAATAATTTAACTTAAAATAATGTTTTCATAATCAGTAGTAAATGTATAGTGATAAAATGATACAGTTTAAAATCGCCTAAAAAGTGTAACAAGGTGCTTCTTCATCCCTGTCGCTATTATAAAACTTGCGAAAGCCTTTGGGCAAAGATGTTTCACCATCCATAAGTTCATTGTAACTTAACATCCTGTGAACTTGTAGTGTTCGCACATTGTCGATAAAAATAATAATCGTGGATAAACTTTGAAGTTTGTTTTTTCATTGTTGTGATCGAGTGCATAATGATCACGACTGATTTTTTGCTATGTTGCTTATTGTTTTTTTTTCTATATTAAAGTTTTATTTATATAAAATCGCACCGTAACTGTATCATGTATCTCTATACTCCGATAAATCCTAGTTAACCACATCATTATTTTCAAGATCGTTTAATACAAAAAAAATGCGCACGTAGATTATACAATTAGTGATTATTTTTGTGTCGCCACGCTCGTTAACGCTCGCCGGAGTTTTGTGCCAATTTAGCTGGAACTAGTTCGCGTTTATTCCGTCTAGTGTGGCCCCGCATTAAAGTAATTATTTCTTTACTTAGAACTCCGCGTGGCCGTTTTTATTTGCACAATTACAGGGTCAACGGAGCGTGTAATACTTTAATGATTGATACAAACAAAAACACTGATGATTTTACAAAGATAACATTATCGCGTCTGTAAAATTTATGTATTTTTTTATCGATATGGGCGCAAGCTTCGATTTTACCTGATTTTAAGTGTCAGTGAAAACGTACATCGTGAAGTTTGTTCGGCCAGAATACTTCGGGCTTTCACATGTACGGATGCCGGGACATGGCTATTCTGTTATGGCAGATTGACATGGAGGGTGATAGTTAGCCAGCCGATTTCAAAATATCCTACCACTATCCACACTCCACTACGCCTATGGCCCGGGAATGGTACTAAGGACTTTCGCAATAAAAGTGGTAAACGACTCCGCCACGGAGGCAGTTAAGAATGTTGGATGTAATAGTTAATTTTGTGAATATTTTATGTGTATGTTATTTCATTTAGGGCAATTACGGCATTGTGGTTTATTATCCAGACATTAACGATTTTAATCAAACAATGTTTTTAAACGATCTTTTATTAAGTAGAGACAGACCCACGATCCTAATCCAAATAAATGGAAACTTTTTAAAATGTACATCAAACTATACAGTCACGAAATGCTTAATAATGTGCTCAATATAGTAATTGCCGAAGACTATCTACATGCTAACGTTTTTTAGCTACCAGTGCATTGGGTGAAGACTGTGCACCGATATACACTGCCGGCCAAAAGTTTGAGACCACCTTGAAAAAATTACAATATTGAATAAAACTCCAAAATTTAGTGCTC
>DWQX01002900.1:0-19822 GCA_018245475.1 Pharmacophagus antenor
TCCAATCAAACGTAGCCCGGAAGGAACAGCGTTTCTCTCCAGTATCTCTTTGTACTGCTCCTTTTTCATTATTCCTTTAATTTTAACCAAATCTCCGGTCCCATAGCCAGAGAAACATCCCCAGACCAAAATAGAGCCTCTACCATGTTTGACTGTTGGCACTACACAGTCTGGCAACATCTTTTCTTCTTTCTTTTCTTTTTTCGTTTTAACTTTCAAGCAAATTTGCGGGAAAGTAGTATGTTTCAAAACAGATACTGATATAAATACTTGTCGAAGAGTAACTGAAATAGACCCTAAATCTCTCAATCCACCACTCAATATTTTGATCTTCCTAACACCGATTTATCGGCGAGATTCTTTCATGCTTTCCATTCATAGATTCAACAAAGCTTTTCTAAGTAGTAAGTACCAGTGACATTGGTCGCGACGGAGAAAAGAAACCCATTTTCGTAACGGAGCTTTATCATCAGAGTCTAAAATGCTGTTTGCGGTGACAAGACAATTGAAAAAAGATAAAGGGTTTAAGAAAAGAGAATGATATAATTTTTTTTAATAATTGGCACGATAATTTCTTATAAGTTGTCAAATGTCATAACTTTTCGTAGTAGCCGTCTATGTCAATAACATAAAATGTTTTGTTTTATTGTTTGTTAATAGAAATATAACTTGTCATCTGTTCACAATTTATTATTTCCATGTAAAAAAATCTTTTCCAAACTATTTAGATTTATTCGAAATTATCGTGACGTGCGTGTATGAAATATTTTACTATAAAACATTAAAGTGCTAAGAGGTTTTTAGGTTTTTTTTAATAAGATAAATATGTTACAGATTTATGTACCACAGGCGAAATTGACATGGTAGTCAAAGGTTTTAATATTTTGGATAAAAAAAGTTCAGAATCTGATTTTATAGCTAATAAAAAACCAAACTCTATGAAAACTTGTAACGCCATTTCATTTTCCAATAAATTTGAAAAACTGAAACCAAACAATGAAACTATATCTCCGTATCTAAATGGTGCCAAAATTCAAATGCTTTCGCAAATGAACGAAAGAAAGTATGTTCAGAAAAAGACAACAGACGTTTCTTTATCGTTTTCCCAAGCTAATAAAATTTACCAGGTTAATTCCGATGAGTTTAGGTGCTCGAAAGGAAAAAATAAAAAAAATAAATCATCATTATCAACTCCATCAAATGAACTTTCGAATATCCAACACACCGTGAGTGACATGAATGATTCCGAATATCGTATCAGAGTGGATAACAATCGAAGATCTAAACGAAGACGTCGCCAATCGAATAAGTATTCCCGTCCTTATTTCGACTCCAATAATTATGAATTTTATAACGGAGATCTATTGCTTTGTCCGGGGCTAAAAATGGATAAAAATCATTTAAATGATGATAAGAAGAATAATTGTAAAAAATTAAGGGTAAAAAGAAAACGAAAGAGTCGAGATAATGTCCGACCAAGCGATGTTTGGACAATGCTACGTAATATGAATAGATTTCATCATATTTCTTCACCGCCAATATCTGAAGACAGTAATGAAACGATAAAAAAGAAAGGAAACTTTATTAAATATTCGAATAAAGCAGGGTAAGTCCATTTTCATTAGCTATTAACATCTTTATTTACAACTTAGTACAAATTGATGGCATTCAGATATCGCTGTTTTAAATACATCCGTTTCTTGTCATCGTTGTTGCAGACTTATTGAAACCACTGAAGAATTCTCAATAATATCTAGCTATGATATAAAAAATAAATCACAAAGTGATTTCTCCCAACCAACAAGCATTGATCGCATTACAATAATTGACAAGAATGATAAAATAAAACTACAAGAACTAGTCAAAGGCTCAATCTCAAATTCTCTTGGTTCACAATTAAAAAAAAAACGGTTAATTAAAAACAAATTCCAAATTGGAAATAAAGAGCTTCAAAATTTAACATCAATTACTAATGGTATAGAGACGTGTAAAATAAAAGATTCAACGAAAGACTTTTTAAATGATAATAACAGTGACGTTTTTAAGAAAAGCGTTTCTAAGGAAAATTTAAATGAGTTTTCTAATTGTCATAACAATGAAGAGTTTGTTTTAGGATGCAATGATCTATTAAAGAACAATTTAAGGAATACAGATAAAAATTGGTTCTATAAAAAGCAACTATCTCTGTACGGACGTAATACCTGTCAGGATATAATTAAAGTTCCCAATTCAGAAAATCAACTGATAGGGGATTCAGATATTTCCAGTAAATCAGGTTTAAATGGTTTATCTGCCATTAAGCTAACTAAAAAAACTAAAATAATGGCAGAAAAAGCTCTCGAAGATATCGTAAATAAAAAGAATAGAGATTTCTTAAAACCCAATGACATACAGAAGAGGAATCAAAACATATTTTTAGATAAATTAACAGTAACAGAAATTAGAAGACAGCTGGCCAGGTTGAAGTTTCCCATTGTTATTTTAACTAAAGATGAAATAAGCTCTACGTTTCAGATTGTTGACTACGATCCTCCACAATTTAATGGTTTAAATCAAACAATATGGCCTTTCATGGTTGAGTGGTCACTAAATTTAAAAAACATAAAATCTTTTAAAAACTCTATTCAGAATTTTGAATCCATGAAATATATTAACAAAAGGGAAATAAAACTCCCCATAACCAAAACCGACGTTATGAAAATATCTGATTCTACTTCCCCAAGAATGAAACAATTTTCTAAAACCAATTTAAACTCAAATACAGACGTCAATAAAAAAATTAAATCAACTGAACCAAAAGTGTTGGGACAGTTTAAAAATAAAGTAATGGATTTAATTTGTAACAAATCTCAGAAGAATTTGATAGATTCCAAAAATACTAAAACGAGTAAAAACCAAACATTTATTAATACGTCAAATAAATTAAAATATAATAAATCTAACGCTAATATTGTACATGGTGAAATACCTGAAATTAATATAAGTAAAAGAAATCTCGATAATTTTATTGTCGTCCAGAATCCTCAACCCGGTTATAAGTATCCATGGTCGAAAGCTAAATGGGCTAGTGATTTTATTGATAATATTATTAAGAAAATAAGAAAAGGTGTGTATTACACTCAAGATAGTGAAGTTGATAAGAAAATAACCAATGGTAAGATGCTTTTACATATTTTTATGATAGTAATGACAACTTTAATAGTAAATGGTTATAATTTAATTACAATTGAGCAACTTAAAATCTTAACTTATTTATTATAATCTGTTGTCATATTATTATAGTTTATATTTCGCTATTTTTGTAGACATTTCAATTCCAATGGAAACAGTTACTGAAGCGGAAAACATCACAAATCAGTTAATTACAAAAGACACTGATTATGCCTGTATACCAGGTTTTGATGAAAGTCAGGATATTAAAACATTGAAGCTTGAAGTTAAAATGGTTACACGGACTCAAATATCAATACATCACTGTTCAACAAACGTAGTATTAAATTTTGATATAACCGTTCCCTCTGATGTAGATTCTGCTTTACCTTCATCATTTTCATCTTGCTTACCAGTAACGACTAATGGACATATGAGTACCCTATACAAGTGTAAAACTACAATTCCAAATGCTGTGTTGCCTGGAGAACTGTGCAGTATTTTGCCCAAATTATTAAATGAAATCATGAATGGAAATAAAACAAATTTATTAATACCACATAGCACAAGTACACCTATAACGGAAACCAACAAACAAACAGGTTATATAACAGATATGAATTCCTCGGTGCAGTCACCAATGACAAAAAAATTAATGAATGGAATATTTTGCACCACCAAATTATTACAACTTACTGGCAACAGTATCAGGAGCAGAATGTTATTCTGTACCGATTTATATAAAATTCAAAACAACTATTTATCAGTAAAGCCTTTATTAGGTTTGATGAACATTTTATATAAATGTGTAAATGTAAAAAATAATTCTTTAATTGGACCAGATGTTTCTCGTTATTGCACAAAATTTATTTCTGAGAAACCATTGAAGCAATGCATGACATTGGTACCATATACGTCGCCTAAACAGAAACCGAAACTTGAACTCCAAATACAGCTTTTTTCAAGTAACGTGGATTTAACTGCAAATAATTTACAGACACACATTTTTGGATTGAGTAATCTCTCTACAGGACTAAGCCAATGGAGGACAAATTCTATTTTAACCGATAGTTATTGTCACACCAACATTATAAGTAATTGGGAAATAGACAGATCTCGTCCAATTATTTTATCTATTAGTAATGTGCCACACAATTCAACAGAATGTATGCAACGTAATGATCAAATTGAATCATACTCATTCAAAAAAGGAAAATTGACTAAAACTATTGTGAGGAACGGTATAAAGAAATCATTCTCTAAAACTTATAAGAAATACATAGCAAATGTTATCAAATCAAATTGCACTGCTTTGAATAAAATTACGAATCTAGATGATTTTTTTTATGCCCTTGGATGTTTTAAAACGTTATCTAATGTTTTAAAAGGATATACAGAAGAAACAATTCTGTCGTCTATTTTTAATGTACTATAGCCATCTTTATTTCGTTCTAATATTATATTTTGAAATTTATTTGCTACAGCGTAATTTAAAAAAAATTTTAGATGAAAAATTGGACAAAAAAGATAACTCAAGCACAAGCGCTTCTCGTTCTCCTGTTATCAAACAAGAAAGAGACGGTGAATCTTAAACGTTTCCGGTCTATGTTACTGCAAGGAATTGCTGTTAACAGGATAACTACCGTAGAAGAACTTGACATGGAACTTGAAGTTATTGAAAAAGAAAATTTATGCATATCGCAGGTAACGTATGGGATACATGTGCGCCATGTTGTATTATTCTTCTATAATATGTTTATTGAAATAAAAGAAAGTACTTGATTACAAACGTAATCCAGTTGGAATATGGAAGAATATTTTATTTCTAAAATTTATCATTAATGTTTTCTTATCAAATAAAGATAAAAATATTTTCAGTAGTTAATTGATCAGTAACGATTATATTAAATTGTTGCTTTTTAATTTGGCAGCCCATATTTTCTCTCTAACGATAAATTATTTCAAATTAATTAAGACTTGCCGGCAAATTGATTGAAGGGATCTTGGAATCGAAACCAACATTATACTTAACACATACTTTGTAATCCACATAAAAAGATGTATTTAAATCAACTTAAATATCCATAACTTAAACTAGAATAAATAAATGAAGCTCCTTGTTTATGAATGCATTCATATGGACATTTGCCTCTGTTTATTTTCAGAACGAGGGTATTTCTTTTTTATCTGGTCCTAACAACAATTTACTGGATGAACTATGTTGGATCGCAAAAACAACGGTAAGTATTACGTAACTTGTTTATTAGTTACAAATAATTATAAAAAAATACTGCTTCCGAAGCGCAGTGGGTTATCGCTTGCTTCGTAACGCCTAGGTTAAATGCGAGGCTAAATGAGTTGTGGGGGCTTAGTGGCGGTAAAATATTCGAAACCGTCTGTCCAGTCACCATCCCCAATATTAATATGCGACCGCAGCAGTATTGCTGTATTCCAGCAGTACATACAGCAAACAAGCCAGAGCATTCTGGGCGAGCATGCTTCACTATCTACAACCTCATTGCTATTTAACTTATTTAACTTAACATCACGAATCAATTGATGTGAAGTGGTGTTGTCAGTAATGGTCTACCGATGAAAAATATTTAAATAAAGTTACATGATGTATATTACAACTTGTGGATTACGATTGTTCTAAATATAGTGTACATGTTATTTAGTCCCATTACATATTAACTACATGTTTAAAGACAATACAATGTACTATACAATTGTCTTTTTTTTTATATATATAAACGTTCCAAAATTCCACATTAAAAATACACCACAGGGCGGACCTGCTCATGACTACTCCAGAAAAAATAAAAAAAAATGGCACGATATTTTTTGAAAATACAAAAATATATTTGATAGTTTTTGAAAATCAACACCCATAATGGTATTTGTTACTATTGTGACTACAATTTTTAAATATTTCAGATCTTTTGTTTGTAACAGCAACCTAAGTAGCACTCCTATCTATCGCAATCCTTAAAAGTACCAGAATACGTTCAGTTTTTTACATAAAAAATTCAAAATTAATGTTTTTCTGAAAATTTTCTATGATTTCAACTTTCAGTCCATTTCAGGCATCGTGGTAAAAGAAAGTAATGACACTACTATCGCAAGTTTTTTAAAAAGTTTCTACGATTATCCAAGATTATAAAATAGTATAATACTTTAAGAAAACTATTTAGTATCATGTCGCTACCGTACCCATCTCATTTATGGAGAAATCCAATGTAACGCTAACGCTGCTAGTAGATTGTATCGAGAAAGGTACCCAATTGCTCAAAGATACCCGGATTATAGAGTATTTGTTAATGTCCATCAAGCAATTGTGGAGGGTCGCTTACTATCAGATAGGAGAATCGCTAGAAGACATAGGTTGGAACGCGATGTCCCGGCGCCGCGTTCTAACGCACTCGTTACGCAGTTTTGCAATGTCAGTTGACCACCAGTACACCTGACGCCTGCAAGGTCGTGGTTTAATCCGCGGCATACTAGCGTCACATATTTGATGCATAGTATTCTTTAACCATATGACTTCCTTCTCGACCTCCATAGGACTTGATGGAGGGCACAACACTTTGGGCGTCTTACACAGTGGGTCTTTGGAGGAGACATGATAGTCGTACACCGTAGAAGGCAGATCCGTGATGAAATGCTTGATGGTCAGCTGCACAGGAAATACAGAGAACGGGTTCGAATCCTACAACTGTCCATTAAAGAGGCCATGATCCGGTCAAAGGAAGAGCTTCTAAAGACCCTCGATGAAGATCCGTGGAGTCGCCCCCTACAAGATGGTCAGAGGAAAAATCCGGCCCTGAGCAGCCCCTCTTACCGAGAGTCTTCCACCTCAGTTTTTCGATACCATTTTAACTGATCTGTTCCCCCACAGCTCAGGACAAGTACCACCTATGCTCCAACCATTAGATACGGAGGAACTCTGCGTAAATGCCGAACTGCCAAAAATATCACAGGCGAAGCTCGGCGCGGCCATATTAAAGCTGCGAGATAAGAAAAAGGCTCCGGGGCTGGATGGTGTTCCTAGCCAGGTATGGGCCTTGGCTCTCGATGTATTAGGGGACCGACTCAGTAGACTGTTTGATGCTTGTTTGAAGTCAGGTCGGTTTCCCGAAAAGTAGAAGGCGGCAGACTTGTTCTCATTAAGAAGGATGGGCGTCCCGTAGATTCTCCTTCCGCCTACCGCCCCTATAGTTTTGTTGGATGAGGAAGACAAGCTTTTTGAGCGAATTATCGCTGTTCGCCTCACCAGGCACTTACAAGAAGCAGGTCTTTACAAGAAGCAGGTCTTTACAAGAAGCAGGTCTTTACAAGAAGCAGGTCTTAATCTTTCGGACCAACAATTCGGCTTCCGAGCGAGACGCTCGACAATTGACGCAATCATATGCGTGAAAGCCCACTCGGATGTGATGATTACGCAAGGCGGGTTACTGTTGGCAGTACCGCCCCTGCGGAACATCGGTTATGATAGGGTCTTGTGGGGCGTCCTCCCTCCGGGTGTGAAAATCACCTGTTACGCAGACGACACGCTGGTCACCGCGCGTGGAGACACATATCAAGAAGCTGCTCATCTCGTTACTATGTCGGTGGCACAGGTTATCGAGAAGATACGAATGTTGGGACTCCATGTAGCATTAAATAAGTGCGAGGCAATGTGTTTTCACGAGCGTCATGAAATGCTACCACCGGAGTCTCACATTGTTGTCAGTGGTGCCCGAATCCAAGTTAGATCCAACATGAAGTACCTTGGACTCACCCTCGATAGCCGTTGGAGCTTTCGCGACCATTTTATAAAAATAACTCCGAGGTTAATAGGAACGGCGGCTGCCTTAAAGCGGTTGCTACCTAACCTCGGTAGTCCTGATGCAAGCAGCCGCTGCTTGAATCTGGAGGTAGTGCGGTCTATGGCTTTGTACGGAACACCTATTTGGGCGAATTCTTTAAAAACACCGACCATAGCCATTTTAAGGAGACCACAGCATGCGATGGCAATTGGTGTAGTAAGGGGTTACCGCACTATCGCCCATGACGCGGCGTGCGTATTGGGGTCACCGCCATGGGATTGAGGCCAAGTTCCTTGCATACATGCATATGGCGCGAGGAGCGTCGTCTCCGAGGCGAACGGATACCACCAAGCGTTTGGACATGTGGAGGTACCAAGTTCGACAATCAGTTATCGAAAGTTGGAGGGATCATCTGGCCCACCCTAGAGCAGGCAGCAGGACTGTCGACGCTGTGAGTCCAATCCTTGAGGATTGGATGAACAGACGACATGGAATGCTGACCTTTCGCCTGGTACAAGTGCTTTCCGGGCATGGATGCTTCGGTAAGTACCTGTACTAAATAGGCAGAAGGGAGCCGACAGCCAAGTACACCATTGTGACTCCGAGGAGGACACAGCGCAGCATACGCTGGAGGCATGCCCAGCTTGGATGGAGAAGCATCAGAGCCTAATCGAAGTGGTGGGAGATGACCTTTCGCTCCCTGCTCTTATTAAGGCAATCGTTGACAGCGAGAGGTCATGGAGTGTAAGCTTAAACTTCTGTGAAGAGGTGATATTGCGGAAGGAAGCTGCGAAAAGAGACGGAGAGGAACTCCTGATTCGTCAACAAAGGTCAGGGAGCCGAAGAAGGGTCTTTTACACCCTTTTTCGTCCCCTATAAATGAGCGTGGCGGCGGAATGAGGTAGTATCTGTCGTTGCCACCGTGTGTATGTCCAACACCTCATCGGGAGGGAGCACCAGTTCCACCTTTAAAAGAAGAGACCCCACAAGGGTCAACGCTGTCGGAACTACGATAGTGTGCGAAAGTGTTCCCGTAGTACCGACTCAGGGCGTTAAGAGGAACACCATGGGGTTTTAGTCAGTAAGAGTTCGACATAACTCTCTCGTTACTTTTTAGTAGCGGGAGAGTATCCTATGCAGAATTTCCGCACGAAAAAAAAAAGGTTGTAACGAGATGCAGAAGTTCTCAACGAAATTGAAATTGATTCAATTATCTCTAAAAAAATTCTGCACATCGAATTCTAAAACGTCATTCGCTTCACTCACACCACTACAGGCGAGTACAGACATTATTGCCGCGGGATTGTCCACTACAAGTCGAATTTTGTCGTGTGATGCTGCAAAAGCACCGGGATGATCCCCAATTTTTACGAATTACAGTCCAAAACAATGCCAGGTCAATTCAGTTTGCCGATCACCAGTCCAAAAAGCAAAGCCAGAAATTGTTAGTATGAGAATTACATCAGTTGAATACTGAACAATGCGCAGTAAACAAAGGAGCAGAGCGTACTGATTTCTTGTGTTGGGAACAGGAAGTTTTCTACCTGCCCTATTGTTATTTAATAATAAACATCGTCTATCTCCCTCTAACTTCTAATCTTTATTGAATACGCACATCTTGCAAAAATATCCCTTTTCGGCACATAGTAAAAGTGATTACTATCAATATTAAAATAATCCTTTTTTTGTTTAGAAACATTTGGCATTTATTTGTGGCTAATTTTTCCTTAAGTATTATCATCATCATTATCAGCCTGTGTCAATCCATTGCTGTACGTAGGCCTTCCCCAATGCCTTCCATCACATGCGGTCGTCTGCTTCCCTCATCCAGACGCTTTCCGCCGTCCTGACTTAATCGTCAGTCCATCTGGTGGGAGGGCGCCCTACACTCTTTCGTTCTATGCGCGGCCTCCACTACAAGACTTTCCTCGCCATCTGCCATCGGTGACTCGGCAGATGTGATCGCAGGGAGGACGCAATGGTTGAAGACTTCAGTCTTCAGACATTGAGGAATTTGCGAGGTGAGGATGTGCTGGAGTTTTCCAAATGCTGCCCAGCCCAATCGAATGCGTCTATCAATCTCTTTACTGAAGTTACCACGGCCAAATTGTACAACCTGTCCGAGGTAGACATAGTCTTTAACCACTTCAATTACTACATCCTCAATGGTTACCGGGCGGGGAAACCGGGAACAGAAAGAGAGCTGCTTTCATACAAGGTAGACTGCATCCCATGATCAGCAAGAAGAATAAACTGTCCCTGCGTCACACATTACATCTATACAAAGCTTGAGTTAGACCTGTCATGACCTATGGAAATGTTGTATTTATGCACGCTTCTAAAAGTCCTTGCAGGGCCTTCAGAACCGCTTCACCCGGCTTGCTACCGGTGCGGAGTTGTACCAAAGGAACGGAGACCTGCTTAGCGACTTTCGCCTTTCCAGTCTAGAGCAGTACATCAACGACTGTGCATTCGCCTATTTCGATACAGCCATGAGCCATACCAATCCTCTGATAGTCCGATCAGTCGACTATGTGCCGTACCACATCCCTCATCCCTCCAAGCTCCGCCTTTGCGCTTTTTCTCTTTTTCATCCCGAAATGGAAGTTGGGCCAGACACTACCGACACTAAAAATGTCCCCTACTACGCATAACACTAAATACGCTAACGGCACACACCGACGAGTACGGTGTGTCGGTGTGCCCAACCACACACCACACTCGTGCACCGCTCTCGCCACCGAGTAAGGCGACACACAGGCTCGCACAACCCGTACTCAAGATACACCACAATTCCAGTGCAATTCTCACCGGCCGCAGACCGAGGCACAGGTGAACGATAATCGGAGACGGGGCCTGCGCCCATCTCCGACAATCACAGCTGGCCTCACCAAGAGCCATTAATCTTCTTCTGCGATACTACCCCGCAACCTTTTCAGCCAGCCTCTCTGGCCTGGTTTTAATAAAAAAAGTTCACGTATCTCTTCGGATTCGTGGGCCCTGAGTTTGATGATGATGTAAAATTCTTCAAAAAGACTAACAGTCAATAACTTCATTTTAATATAGAGACTATTTATTATATTTTAATATACACGCAGAAGCTGCTAACGCTCGCGAACATTGTAAGTTTCTAATGTCACCCGTCTTTGATGCATCGATTTCTCATCTATATGGGGTAATCCTCACCCGCTTTCATGAGCATAAAAATAAATTAAACGTGGCAAAAAGGGTCTAAGATATTCTAAAAATAATAAAAAAACAAATGTTTTTAATCTGTTACGCAGCCACGGCCGATGCAACAAGCGCCGAAACGTCGAGAAACATTAAGTATCATACCTAATAAATATTTACGCGATAAAGTTTTACTTACAAAAAGTTATCTTTTGCTAAATCCATCTTACAAGTAAAATATTAAATCGGACTTAGTTCACAACTTTAAGAGTTTTTATTTTTATCCGCGGAACCTTACTTTCTCAAAGTTAAAAATAGCCTGTTTGAAATCTTGTATCAATATTCCAGAGAAAGTTTCACCAAATTTATCAGTTTTAAAAATTACTTGGACTAAATAAACAGATTATTCTTTAGGGATCCGTGCTCAAAAGGTAACATTCGGAACCCTGTTACTGTTTCGCTGGCCCACACAGAAAAAGAGAAAGCGGACCTTTTGCTCACAATTCGCGTCTAAACACCGAAAATAGCACCCTTTCACAAATACCTCAATATGGCGTTTTCATGCAGAAAATCCACATTACACACAGAGGTTCTAAAAACGCTGCGTTGTATAGACGTTAACAAAGCTAGCGGATCGAACGGTATCCCAGCGATTTTAGTGAGATCTTGTGCTGCAGAGTTGTCTCCTATTCTGACCCGTTTGTATAGCCTCTATTTTAAGACTGTGGCTAAAAAAAAGAAGCCATGCCGATCCTGCAAATTACCGTCCGATTTCAATCACCTCCATAATTTGTAAGATTATGAAACGTATATAGAACTTGCGCCTGATGGCACGCCTAGAACGTAATGACATTCTAAATAATTGACAATATGGTGCTCGTCTGAACCGATGACGACTAACGCAGATGCTCCGCAGGGTTTCATTTTCTCTGCAACTATTTTCTTGCTGCATATTAATGATCTACTGATCCTCGGTATCTATGGGTACGCAAATGACACCACAGTTGTGGATATATATCGGTTAGAGGACCTGCCAGTCGGAATCAAGTAGTCTGAGAGAGATCATAATGGTATGTTTAAATTTCACAGTAGAGGCAGTCTCCGAATGGGGCGTTGCCAATGTTGTGAAATTTAACACTAGGTTTACCGACACACTTTTTCTTTTCAGGTCTACAGTAATTTTGTGCATTATTGTATTCTTATTTTACCTGCTTTTCAATAAATTGTATAAAACAATGTTGTCAAAGACGGTATAAGAAAATAAAAAAGTCAAACGCATATACATAAGTATACAGAACTTTTTTACCCAGGATCGGTACGTCAAAATTATAGGCCCGGTAAATCTAGTATTGATTCCTCAAAAATACTAGCATATGTCTTACATGTGTTTGTAGAAAACGCCCATCGTCTTCAGTTTCTGGGTATAAAAATATCTTGAAACTTTTTTAAGCGACTCATGTGTCCAACGCCAAAATAGCCGCAAGTAAGCTAAGGGTCCTTGCAAAGGTGCGGCTGTACTTCACACCAAGACAGCTTTTATCACTATATAAGTCCCAGGTCCGGTACCGTGTAGTACTATTGTCAAATAAGGGCGAGCGCTACCAAGTATCAACTGGCAGCGATGGAAAGGCGGGCCAAAAGGCTTTTTGGTGACCAAGACCTTTTTGGTGCCAGTTTGGACAGTCTTCAACACAGGCGCTGTGTGGCCAGCCTCGCTGTGTTTTACAGAATAATTTTGCGCAGAAATTAGATATTGTTCCACCATCCCCTTTTCTCCTTCGGAAGTCTAGACGCGCAGAGTTTTACCATCCTTTTACTGTGGACATCGCCCGCATCGAGACGAAGCATTTTGCCTAATTTAACATTCATAAAGAATGTAACAATCCATCGCTGTCTGTTGTCTTGTCCTAATATAACGTGGGTGTTGCACGTTCACGCCGGCGCGGATTACCAGTGGCCCGTACTAGATTATCTGCTCGGGCGGCGCGGGCCAACGGTAGACCACACTAAATTATCACATCGGGCGGAGCGGGCCACCGGTGAGCCCACGCTAGATTGTCTCGTAGGGTGGCGCCATACCACTGGTGGTACACATTCGTTTGTGCAATTAAACGCTGAAAACTAAAATAATAAAAATTTAACGTGTTTTATTAAAAAACATTTAATTTTAATTACAATTATAATTTTTATAAGGGCCAAAATTAAAAAAAACGTCCTAACCACCTTTCTAGTTTTATTTACTGACAGAAATCTGTGGCCAGGATGAAAAAACGCCACGAATTACATAACTTGCAAAATAAGCACTCACGGTACTACTGAGCAAACACAACGCGTATGCAGGTCGAAACAGACAAAAATCGCGTGCCTTCAGATGAAGCGCGGCCTCACAACAAAACAAATGAAAATTAGCTCCGGCGTGAACGTGTTAAGATAAATTGAATAGGCTACTAGATTTCTGCGCTTTGACGCAAAAAAACATTACTTAACACCAGGCGAAATTGTGATTTACTATAAACCTATAAAATGAAAAAGAAATGAAAAAACTCTGCTGTAAATCTGCCAGCAGGCTCTGTCATGAACCTTAATAGGTACGAAGTTGAGATTTTCGCAGATTATGTATTTCTTATACAATAATATATAATAAACATATAATATTACAAAACAAATTCTTTACTTAAGTCAGCTCCATTTGTTGTGTCAATCGATTTTTTTATTCTTCAATACGTGAGAGGCTATTATGAGTTTTATAGGTTTTACAACTTTTTTCCTGTCTTATCTACAAACTGTTTATACTGTACGGAACCCTTCGATTTGCTTATCTAATTATTTTTACAGGCTTCCGACTACCAAAAACCTTTTGATGAATCTTCAAAGAAGCTCTTAAAATCATTAATTGAAAAACGAAAGAAATTAAATCCGTCGTACCTTAGAGTTATGGCTCGTTACGTTGGTTTGGGATTATTGAAACAAAGAGGAATCTTGTAGTACCAAATATTATTGTCGTTCAATCCTTGTCATTTTCCATTTGTTTAGTTGTTTGTGAATTGTTTTTGTAGCAGTTTTATTCTAAATAAAGTTTATTTAATAATAATACAAATTATTTTCGTAGTAATATATGAAACGGTTTTATAATATAATAAAATGAATACTTTTTACTTTCTGCACCTTCCTGAAGATCTGAATATACATCGATGCCTACGTCAAGACTTCTCTTTACCTCAAAGCTTGAAGGTGAGTTCTCTACCAAGAGATTTTACCTGTGCTCATCTAGGGCGGAAACTGACAATGTGATTACATCGTAAGGTAGACCCAAGACTGCATCCGTGACGCAGCGGTTTACCGCTTTGTAACGTATAGTATAACCCGCCTGGCTAGCTACCATCCGCTATATCGATATGGCTTTTTCGGTAGTCGGGCATGAGTAAGCCAGAAGTATTCTGGACGAACACGCTTCACCATCTACGGATTCATTGTCATTTAACATCAGGTGAAATCGAAGTTGGGTTAGCCCATAACCGTTTTTTTTTTCTTTACTAACTGCCAACGTTAATAAAGATGTCTCAGAATGTTTGTTTTTAGATGTTAAATGAAAAATAATAATATCAATTAAAACTAGTTTTATTTATTGTCAAATTAAACAGCAGTTCTTGAAGTTTATTTATGAAAATCAACCGTTTGCAAATGCGCACTATTCGCTTCTTCACACTCATTTAACCTGGAGCTAAAATTTTCAATCACTTGTTGGAGCGTCGCTCTTGGAATAGAGTTGATTTCTTCATTGATTCTTTGCTTCAAAACATTCAGGTTGGATGGCGATGGATTGTAAATTTACTTTTTAGGTAGCCCCATAGGAAAAAATCAAAGCTCCTCGGTGGCCAGTTGATGTCTCCTCGGCGACTTATCACTCTTCCAGGGAATAAATCGTGAAGAGCAGCTAATGAGTCATTTGTAACATGAGAAGTGACTCAATCTTGCTTGAAAAAGGTTTTGGGGTTGTAGCCATCCTGGTTTTGCATTTCTGTAGCTAAAGTCTATCAGTAAGTTTATCAGGAACATCATGAGGCTTCATTTCTTGAACAGTAACAATTTTATAGGGGAGAAAATGTAAGTATTTCGTAATAATACGATAAACCATAGATTTGTTCAAATTAAGAGAAGCTACGTGCAATCTCAACGACTGTCGTGGGTCGTCCATAACAGACTGGCGAACGCGATCGACGTTCATCAAATCACCAACCAACGTCAAGACGTGCGTCTAGACGATTTGTCCGGCATTATATTACCAGTCTCTTCAAACTTGCACACCCGATGCTTAATTGAATTGGCACATGGTTTAAGCATATTAAATTGTGTCCTGCAGAGACAACGAACAAGTGTAGGAATCGTTGGTGTTATAACTCTCGCACGCAAAACGCGCACTGCGGTCCCGTGACACGATTCATGCTTACTAAACTTAACAAGCCGGCCAAGCGATTGAGACTACTCCCTTTACCAAAAACGAAAACATTCTGACACACCGTTTATATTAACTTTCGAATATCTTGTAATTCATGAATGAACAATCACAAAACTTCCTCTCGGCTTTTTGGAGATGTTCGTAAATTGTATGAATCAACCACTGTTTCTTACTTCCCCACATAGGACATCTTTTTGCAATTTAAAGTAAATAACTTGATTTATTTTTATTTGTTAAATTAGACATATCCGTGCAAATGCGATACATATGCTCTTCGTACCTAATAATGTATTAATAACAACGATCTAGTGCAGGGCTCGGCAACCTTTTAAATACTGAAGAATTAAAAATTACAATTTACATAATTTTCAATTTTTTATGAAGTCGCTAAAACTTTTTTATTCAACATTAGATTAAATTGGCAGAGATGGTGCCTAAATTATCGTTAATCGATCATATAAAAATGACTCATTTTTTTTATTAAAATAATATTTGCGTTTGAAACTAGAGCTAAGCTTCTTATCCAAAGAGTCGCATGTGGTTTGCGAGACGCAAGTTGCCGACACCTGGTCTAGTGGTATAGTTAAATCAAGCATCGGGGGCCCGATGGCGACATGGCGTCGACGCGGCAGAGGTATCGTGTATATCAGGGATCCTTAATCTATTTTGGACTAATGACTCCTTTTCCAAAATGGACTGTTACCTAAGACCCATATGGCCAAATTATCTACTTTTAAGATAACCCCCTTATTCATAATGGTCCGCTAACTTAAGACAGCTGCTACAGAGCGTTATTTTTCATTCTGACTTAGGTCAATAAAAGACAGAGTGAGAATTCGCAATGCTTTAAGTTAGCAGACTATTATGAATGAGGGGGGCCTATCTTTAGTTTTTTCCACGTAACACAACATAAACAATACAGTACCTATCTTGAAACTTTTAAATAAGAATTTGTGTTAATTTAATAGGGGTCGATTTTTTGACCTCATGGACCCCTAAAATCCGTTTTTGTTTATGTCGACCCCTCGGGGATCCCTGGTGTACATGAACCACGCATAGACAAACGTAGCGTGCGGGAGACCCCTGACTGGACGGAGTGACGATCATTACCAGATAGCTGACGGCAACTGCATATATATAGTGGCCGTAGATAAAAAATATATTAATATGTTTTACACTACTTAGCTTACTATATAAGTTATATTGAATTGTGTTAGCTTTAAAAATACAAAAAAAATACGCCACAGGCTTTATAACTTTTATATTTTTAGAAATATTTTTACTTCTGGGGCGCACTCTTGTCAGAGCTCTTAGAATCGCGCATAGACGCCGAACGCCTGCGTTTGATCTCTTCCTGTCGGCGAACCTGAAACAATATTAAATTGAATAAAAGAAATTTATACACTTAAATAGTAGAGAGTAAACGTTACTGCATAACGTAGCAACTTGTTGCTGATTTAATACCTTGGTATATACTTGAGAAACACCAAGGGGTAAGACACAGCTATTTATCTTACAGCAAGTACGATAAGCATAAACACTTCATACTCATATGCTACCTGCTGTATTTTTATTAATTACAACACCACCATAATTTTATTGCGTATCTCTTAGTTTGTACATTAAAAATTGCTTTCACACATACTCTATCCCAACAACTACAAGAACATTGCAAAATCAGTCAAACCCATGAACAATGTTATGCAAGGTGTCCCATAAGTTCTATGAAATTTAATTTTCGAATATAATTCAAATGTGCGCGCGAAATGCGGGGGCAGCACCAACGGTCTTTCGGAAATCAGTCATCATGGAGCATTTCACCGAAGCAGGCCGTGCATTTTGTGTTTGTGATTTTTATCGCAACAATGATTCGGCCACCACTGAGGGTCGTAAATTTAGAGAGTATCGCAATTTACGCACGTTTAATGACTGTCCTAGTCTTCAAACGATTAAGAATTGGGTCCAAAAGTTCGAGAAGACTGGCTCTACGTTGGATAAACAAGGATCGGGCCGAGCAAGAACATCACGGACGGAAAAACATCGACGTAGTGCAAGAGTCAGTCTGTGAAAATCCTACTCAATCCATTCGTAAGCGTTCCAGTGCATTAAATATATCCAGATCGACGTTACAGCGCATTTTAAAGAATGATAAGAAATTTCATCCATACAAAATTCAATTAGTACAGGAATTAAAAGATACTGATCCTACCAATAGACTTAATTTCGTGAATGAATTAATGAACCGCCTAACTTCTTTAACAACGTGTTATTTTCCGATGAGACTTACTTTCACATCGACGGCTATGTCAATAGGCAAAATAGTCTCCACTGGAGTAGCGTAAACCCACGTCGAAAATATCACAGGCCCTTACATAGCCCTAAAGTAACAGTGTGGGCAGCTATGTCAGCGCATGGCATCATAGGCTTCATACTTTTTTGGGAACGAACATGGGTCGTGCGGTTACTGTTACTTCGGAGCGGTATGTGACGATGATCGAGGATTTTTTTACACTAGAGTTACAGAATTTTCCAAGTTATTTTCCATTACCCGGAGCTGATTTCAACAAGATGGCGCAACTGACCATACCTCTAACACGGCTATGTCCGTCGTTCGTCAACTTTTCCCTAACAAAGTGATATCTCGAAGAGGAGACATTCCCTGGCCACCACGCAGTCCGGATTTGAGTACATTGGACTTTTTCTTATGAGTTTACCTTAAGTCTAAAGTCTACGAAACAAATCCGCGGTCAACTGATGAACTAAAAGATCCGGCGAGAAATGTTAAACATTTCAGAGCGTACTTGCCGTGCAGTGATAGAAAATTTTAGTCCCCGTTTACAAGAGTGCCAAGAACGAAATGGAGCACATTTAGATGAAGTGATTTTTAAAAAATAATTTCCTTTTAATGTTAATTACTAAATAATAAATAAAAAATTCATATTGTACATAGTTTTCTTTTTATTTTGTTTAGTTCAAAGGACTTATGGGACACCCAGTATTAACTAATAAAGTCGCTGCCAGCATAATTTTAGATTTGAACCGACATTAAACTATCACTAAACTTAACTTACTTTTTGTCTATTGTTATAAGGGTCATATAATTCATCAACAAGTATATGGTGGTCATATATACAAAACAAAATTGATACATTGTCTTACCTTAGATTCTTTCTTTCTCTGTGCGAGTAGCTTTGCGTATTCAGCTTCAGAAGCCTTGCGTTTGGCCAGGCGTTTTTTCTTTAAGGCCAAACGATGACGTCTGCGTTGTAGAACTACAGGAGTGACTAACCTCTGAATCTTAGGAGCCTAGGACGAAAGTATTAACAAAATTAATGCAAAGCTTTGTTTAAACAATAACTAAAGAACTTACAAAGAATATATGGAATTTATTACTATATTATATTATAAAAATTGTTCAGCACACTGTAAAAGAGCAAGACAACAATCTCAATCTTCTGCTCGGTGCTAAAGTTACTTTACCCTGATGCTGCTGCCTATTAGCTAAATTACTAATAAACAATATTATTCAGGGAAAATGTGTGACAAAACATGGTAATCGAAAATAATTAAGTTTAACCACTATCAAAGATTGCCATATATTAAATAAAATACAATCAAAGATTGTGATTTTTGGATACCTAATAAAGGGTTATAGTGGGCTATAAAAAATAGTTTCATCTATTCTATGGTTTATTAATATAATCTAGAGGCATTTTGTTATATGATTAACCAAGGGAAAAGAACAATAAACAAGCTTTGTTTCAAAATATGTTATTACTTCTTAAAATTCACAAATGACAATACTTTGAAATTTGATTTGTTTTGAATTGAAGAATTGAAAAGGAAGCATTAGAATTTTATGGATAAAGAAGTTTCCTTAGTGCTGATGTATTCTCTTCTATTCCAAGGACCCACATACCCTAGTGACATAAAAATAGCTCACGTGCAAAAATTAATAAATATGGAGAAAGATAAGTCTCCTAGAAATTTATTTAGTTAACAAACAGCCAGGGATTTTTAGACTAGATACATACATTTATATACATCAAATTATTAATTTAGTTTTAAGTGTAAAATCTATTTAAGTCAGCCATAGCTTGTACATTAGAAGTGATGAAATAAATTTACAAATAGCATACGCGATTTACATAGTTGTAGAATAAAATAAAAAAAAAAACAGAGGTGATTAACTAAAACCATGTATAAATTTTAAAGTAATTATAAAGCAATGTTTCTA
>DWQX01002901.1:0-19816 GCA_018245475.1 Pharmacophagus antenor
ATATATATATATATATGTATGTATAAAGATGGACATCGTAGTCATAATTAATCCCTTTAGCTAGAATAAAGGAGGAAACATTTTACAGCTATGAATAAAAGATATCAGAATGATTGGTCTCTTTAGTATTCCTATTTTTTTTTTAATAAATTGAGAATAATGGCAATCATTATTTAATTTTAGATACACAATGATATAGTAAATTACTGATTATTATTCAAGAAATTTGTTAATTCACACCGGTAAAGCATTTTCATGTTAATGATCTATTACCAATTATTAAGCAGATTTGATATTGTATAAATAGCAAATTTACTACGCATTATTTTCACAGGAAACGGTCTTATAGATGAAAATGAGTTTATGCAGTGGGTGACGAAGATACAAGCCTTGCAAGGGATGGACGTAAGTGCAAGTGGAGGAGATTCTGAAGAAGAAATTACCAGAGATCTCCTTGCAGCCTTCAAGTAATTATTAACTTATAATTTTTATTATGTCGACAACTTGTGGATTACCGTAAAAAACTTTTTATTAACATTCAAATAGACACAATAATAATATATTTTTAATCTGGCTAAATTAGTTCCAACTCCCAGACTGTTATCAGAAAATTTTGCAAATATGAAGCTATGGTGCGGTGTATATTTAATATAAAGAAGAGCTTTAATTATAATTTGTATATCCAAGAAAACTATCTTATAAAAATCACAAATTCTCAGTAATCAGTTATAATGAGTAAGTTTTATTTAAATAAACCCAACATTATATTTCTCGCGAAAAATACATTTGACTATTTGCATATAAATCTCTACTAGAATAAAGAAAATGTATAGCAGTGTTTTCCAACCTATTTGGTCCCATGTCCCACTTTTGAGTAAAAATGTTTTCTATGTACCCCTTGACCCATGCAATTTTTATCCAATACACCCCGAAAACAAATAAAAACCCAGAAATGCAATGAATTATATTACTTAAATTTTTAAAAAGTTGCTGATTACCTCCGTAAATGATAGAATTGCCCCCTTGTAGGGCCTACGCCCCACCTTGGAAATCACGGAAGAATAGCATCTTATCTCCTAAGCGGCAACACCGATTTTGATTTAATTTTGTTTGAGTATGCTCATTGGTATTAAAACTCGTTTGTAGCATATACTTGTTTGGGCACTTTTCTTATTCTAAATCTGTTCCTATTTGTAATGTTTGTATTTAACATTAACGTTTAGAGTGTTCGACCGCGATGACAACGGATACATTACGCGCGACGAGCTGCGCGCCGCACTGGAGATGATCGGCGAGCCGGTGACGGACGCGCAGCTGAACCAAGTGCTCGCGCTCGGCGACATAGACCACGACGGGCGCATCGATTACGAAGGTTTCTGTTACATTGATAACTTAAAGCAAAGGTCCTTAATCTTTTTTAGTTGGCGGCTGGCTCAATACTAATCGGGATTTTTTCAGAGGTGCCTTTAATACATGTCTTATTTCTAAAATTTTTGATTTTTCTGAAAAATTGGAAAAAGTTTTTTAAAAGACATTATTTAACAGAGAAAAATAATAAACAGATATTTTCTTTGGGATAATATCATATAAAATATTTAATTTCGATTCGATTAGAGTTCAATTCGAGAATTGGAAATTTCAAAATTTTTTTTATTATAATGCCGCTACGCACACCCTATGAGAATCACTGCTCTAACGTATGTTTTCTTTCTGTATCGACAAGGAGATAATACTTGACCTAAATTTGACAGTGTTAGGTAACAATCAGGCCATAAATTATATGATAATGAAATGCGTGCTTGCTTAGAATGCACTAGTAGTTTCTCCCATAAATTTGACCGCCAATACCATTGCTGCAAGAAGTGATAGCGGGTTAAAAAAAACCTTATATTTTTGAATCGATTATGGACTAACATTTGACCTCGATATTAAGTGATAATGGTCGTAGCGAGCGAAGCTTCACCATAATAAAATACTTTTAACTCTCGCATCTATTACTGCAAGAACATAGTAATATTGATTTGGCAGCAGACTGATATTGAAGGTGGCAACTAACCAGGCAGGTTCGAAAAGCTGTACTACCATCTAAACACCACTAGTCTTGTTACCCGAGACCTCCGCTCCGAGGCATGAGGATAAACCACTGCGTCACGGAGGCGGTCAAAACCTTACCATCATTAACTACACAACTCGCGTGGCTCCAGATAATTAGTAATTAATTGTAAATAAATTTATTTATAGCTCTAGTGGTCTAAATATTTCTGTATATATCACAATTTTTAATATATTAAATGGATTATAATTTATCTTTGTTTCAGAATTTGTAAAAATGCTGCTATAACTTCTACTTTACAGAGAAAGAAAGACCTCATTAGATTTAATGAAGAGATTATTTATCAATTATTTGCTAGAATACGAATGCGTAGGATATGTGCAGACCTTGCGTCTTTTATACGATTACGGTTAAAAGACAATGGAAATAAAGTTTCTAGAAACTTGTGAATTTATATTTGTATAAATATGTAGCTTAATAAGCGTTTACGAATCATGTTTGCAATTTATAATCCCTTTTATCATCTAGAAAAAATTATAAAGACCAACAAACTATGATTTATATATCTGGCGGCGCCTCGCCTTTGCTACTTTATTATGTATATAACTTATTATATCATGGCAGGTTTTAGAACCTAAATTATTTTTTAAACTATAATTACAATGTTATACTTCAGAAAATTTCGATTATTTCAGAGACGCTGTGTACAACTAATATATAAATAAAATCAATATGCTAATTATTTATTTCAAGTTGTCAAAAGGGTATTTTTATCAAATGTTCTAAATATAATTTTTGATTACACAAGAATTTCTAAGACATCTCAAAATTTTGATAATGTTTTAAGTAGCATTATTATTATCATAACATTTTATTTAGTTTGATAATTTTTATGAATAATTGATCTAAAACAAAACAATAATGAAATTAGTATACCAAAGAATACGTAATAAGAAAATGTAACGTATCATTAATCATAATTTCAGAATATTTTATTAATAAACGGTTTTTCATTTTCTGTTAGGTTCGTATCTACTATCTACACTATGTTATAACTTGTAATTTTATGGTTGTGAAATTATTACCCATGTTTTTAACATATTACGTACATTTAATTTTAAAAATTTCAATAACTTTCGTAGCCTCAAATCATTTGAAAAAAAAAAATCCGTTATGTTCATGTATTTGAAAACACTGAAAAATGAAATATTTTTATACTCAAGATATTTTGTCTATATGTAGTAGAATTTATAAAAATATAATTTAAGCATCACCTAAACCTATGTGTATTAAAATGTATCATGCAAACTAGTAGAACAATGTCAGCCTTTAAAGGCATGTGATGTGAATGAATGTGATCATTAAATGGTGAATTTTGTAATTTTTTTTAATCGTGTTTAAACAATTTTAGTCAACACCAGCTATAAATTTTCCAACAAAGTCGGTAGGCTTTGGCTCTGCTGAAGGATTCCAATGAGAATTCATGTAACCTTTTTGTTGCCACTGATGAGTTACTTCTTTCAGCTCCATGTACCCCTAATGTAAAAGGACATTTACAATATTATTTTATTGGTACAGTTATCAAGTTATGTGGTTCTATAATTATATTTAATAAAAAATCTTAAGATGAAGTAAAATCCTGTATAAAAATTTCAAATGAAAGTTTTAAAAAGTTTTACATAAAAAGTAGTAAAATTTTACCTTTATCACTAAAATATCAATAACTCGAATGTCTGTGACATGGCAATTTGCACAAAACATTTCTCTTAATTTTTTACGGCAGTCCTGTTCGTTCTTAGGGATGTCAAAATATTTAACTGAAAATGAGATTGTCAATAATAATCTTATTTCCTATATTTAAAATCTCAACCAAGTTATAATGGAGGAAATCTAATTGTTTGAAAGTTTTGTTAACCCATTCGGTGAAGTAATTCCCATTGCCATTTATATTTTGAGTGTTATTATTTACCAAAGCTCTATTATTTCTAGGCAGGAGCACATATATAATCATATACAAGCATGAAACCAAAGACGAGTATACTCATCGTTGGCAATGAGAAGGCAACGGAATTCTTCATTCTTTTTCGTATTTGCGTACATTTGAGTAGAAAATTTTTATAATGGACAACGATATATTAACTGGCAGTGATTTTGATTCAGAAGAAAAGTCTCCATCAAACCCAATATTTTAAGGGATTACACAAAAGGTATGGCAGGTGTACCGGATCAAATGCAGTCCTACTATGGTACTATGAAAAAGTATTCGATGGTATTAAAAATAGCTGTACACATTATAGAAATGGCTGCACATAATGCATATATATTATAATACCAGCAACCAAAGTAGAAAAGAAAACATCTCTTCAATCAGCGAGGAAGTTAAATGACATTTGCTAAATGTAAGCCAAGATGTAGTCATTCAATTTCATCAATTTACGTCAATAATACCGTGGGAACAAAATTACTTTCATTATCTCAATGCTATTCCTCCTACACAACAAAACCCAACTCGCAAATGTAAAGTTTGTACACCGAAAAACATTCGAAAGGAGACTCGATGTTACGTTTCGAGCTGTCCATATAAACCTCCATTATGTATTACACTTAGTTACAAATCCTATCATGGAGATAAAGTATTACAAGTGATTTCGATGCTAAAAAATTGTTATAAATACATGATGTTGAATTTTGTTTAATTTAAATTTTTCAAGTTTTTAACATTTCTATATTTACGTTTGTGGTCACAAAAAATTTGCTAAGGTATCATTAAAAAACGAGTATACTCTTCTTTGGAAGCGAATGGGTAAAACTAGAAGCAACACATTACGCAGATTTTTAAAAAAAGAATATGAATTCCATTTATATGGAATATACATTATTATTAATATACTTATTTGAATAGGTACTCATCAAACGAATGAACGCTTTGATACACACGTTCATGATAGAAAATGTCTAACATACGAAAAGCAATTCTATATAGACTAAGAAATCGATGCACATCACTGATAAGAAACCATTGTTTTTTATACTATTTTTAAATCGATTAAGAGTATAAAAACTTAAAATAATAAACATACGTATGTAAGGAATATATCGATAGAAAGCTCTGTACAAATTTTTAACACGAACTCGTGCTTCAGCCGCGTTAGAAGACATTACCGGCCGAACCTGCATCGTACAAGCCCTCGAAGCCATTCTTAATTCCTTTTATAAATTGATAAAATTAGGCTAATTCTTTAAAGATTAACTTGAACTGTTTCTACTTGATTGACAAGATATTGCACACGAAAAAGATCATACAGACTGACATTCGTATTTACGTCAAATTTGTTAATATTCTTTTGTTTTTTGAAATTATTTGACCAGTACAATATTTTTTTAAAAAAAAAATTTTTTATTGCTTTTTAAAAACTGAGAAATTAGTAGATTCAATACGTCCGTAAAAGTATAATACATATCTTGTGTGGGTTCAATTCCCATTAAATTTAAACTTCCAGTAGATGAAAACAAATAGTGTAAGAAATCTTGGTTCAAGAAACAGTTTTCAAAGATATACAATAGCCCGCACTTAACCAGCATGGTTGATATTTTATTAAAATTATTCAAAACTCATTTATTTTAATTAGGCAACTTTTTAATAACAAAAATTTAAACAGTGCATCCCTATGCACTCATCCTTCAGTTTTAATTAAATGTTCTAGCGGGGAAGACGAAATGTCGCAGCAAATTCTCTAGCAGCATGCTGTCTTTGATATATAATGAATTATAACTTTAAAAATTAGGAGACACACAAAGTACACCTGTGTTAAATTAATAAATAAATAATAAGTGTAAGTAAATAAAAAAATAAGTAAACTGTGTCAGTCTACAGAATAATCAGTCGTTGCAAGGACCACATATTTACAAATATAATCTAAAATGTAGTAATCATAAATCTCATTCATATTACAGGGAAGGTGACCTGACCCAAGTCGCTTTAACAAAATCCCAATTGCCATTAATTCTTCTAGTAATTATAGTGAATTAAAATATATTCTCTACTTCTACAGTTATCTTTACTACTGAATATTTATTTTATAAGTTCTCATAGGATTGCTTCAAGTTTATATATCAGATCTAATTTCCTTCCAAAATCATTTAAGTAAAGTGCTTTATAATAATCAACAGAACTATTATCTTTATTCTTTCTATTAGTTTAAGAATGACCTACAAAACATTAAATATTTATTCATTGCTAGAAAAAAACTTAGACAGAAAATCTTTTGGTTTGGGTTCTTCAGTTGGTTTGAAATAAGACATAATATGTCCTTTTTGTTTCCACATATTAACTGTTTCCTTAAGTTCCATTTGACCCTGCAATATAAAGATGTAATTTTTTATGAATATTACAGATTTCTGATATCAAGCCTGTTAATTAAAAGTCAATCATGGAAAAAATCTATTAATTGGTTATAAAGTATGATTAATATACATGTTAGATATATTAAATTACCTTAATAACTAGCATATCAATAACCCTTATGTCTGTGACATTTTTGTTATTTAAGAACAGTTCTTTCACTTTAGCTCGGCATTGTTCTTCAGATTTTGGTATGTCAAATTCTTTCACTGAAATTTATACAAAATTATAGAAAGTTAATTTAAATAAAAACAATTTGGATGGCTAATATGTATATATAGACATATAATAGCATATATATGATGTGATACAAGTAATATACATGATGACATAACACAGTACAAACCTATGTATGGAACTTGACGATACCAGGCTTTATACAGATTTAAAACTCTGGCTTTTGCTTCAAGTGGAGTAAGAGAAAGAACTGGCCTTACATTTTTTGTTCCAACTCGTATGGCTTGATGAGCAGTCATTTTAAAATTTGTTGAAGCTAAAATTTATCCCACTCTACTTTGGAAAGATATGTTATGACAAGTGTTAATTTGTTCTCAATCATATCTTTGTTTGAGAACAGACTAAAGTTTTAAGATCATGCTGCCTTGTTTAAGGAAACAACTAAAACTATTTTTTTATTAGTCATCAATGTCATTAAACTTGGACACTGTTTATGTAATTATTATTATTGATAACAATAACACATATTACTACTATTCTTATTTTTCAGATATTGTAAGCAAAAAAGATACAATGGTTGTGAAATGTGGTGCGAGATTTTATTTATACTAGTATGAAATAATCTAAATTTTAAAATTTGACAATTATTTTCATTAATAATACAAAAATTTTTATATGCATTTATTACAGACAAATAAAAAAAATTTATGAAGACAATGTGATGTCTTTACAAATTACAATGTATACTCTCCTAACCTCGGTATAGTAACGAATTGCTATTTATACATGTATAATCCATTTTCATATACCCATAATAAGGATTATGAGTAAATTTTATTACTTTTCTGATATCTTCTGATGTGTGTTACATCAGAAGATTACTTTTTGTATAAATAAAGTTAACTTAGTTGCACTCTGTGTCTTTTTAATTATTAATACACGTTTCTCATTTAACATTGTTAAAGAAATCATTTCATGAATAGTTAATATATATACTGCGCTGATGAAATGGTTTCATCTTATGGGCAAGGGCACGGACTTTGCACATTTGCCATTTCCTAAAATGTCCATTTGATATTCTTAAAAATGATATATGTTTTGGGTATTATTTCCTTCAGGATAAATAATTATACGTCTTTCATCTCAATCAGTAACCTTCCGGAATGTCGTCTTATAGTTTAACAGTATATAGTACAAATTTTTGGTCTCAGTTTACGTAAATACAGCGCGACTGGGAGTAATTTTTGTTTACATCCGTGGCACCGCGTCTTATTTGCTATTTTTGCGAGACTACGACGTCTCACCAGAAATGTAATTATCATCGTCACCTCTTTTACGACACTTAGGTTACATATGGATGTTATAAGATTGCATATATATATCATGGTGTCGTAAATTTATTATATAACGTATTTTTTGTTACAATATGATCGGTAATTTAATTCGAAATATGTTTGCCATAAAGTTACCTTCATACCCTTGTTGATTACAAAGATATTCATATAGTATATAATCGAATCCAATCATTCGGCACAAAGTGTAAGCTAAATGCAGTGTTTGATTTTAATAAATTTGGTGTCTTTCGATTTGTCTTGATTATACGAGTGGTTTAGTACACAACAACAGTTTAAAATAAACAGGGCGACCAAAAACTCTTAACATTACAGAAAAACTGCTGCACCGATTTTGTTGAAACATTTCTCGTTAAAGTATATTTCTGTATGTGTAACTTGAATCTTATAAATTCTCTTTACTATTATTCGTCACTTTTACGCTACGGCAACGTTAGTTTTCCTTACTTTCATGTTACGGTTGCGTAAAAATTTTGGCAAAATCCGAGGTATTACCCTTATGTCACTATGAGATGAGCATACAACAGTGCTATTACTCCATAATTTATGCCTCATTGTTTTAGGCACGTTAGATCACCATACCGTTATGGACTTTCGCTGTATATAAGTTTTGTAGTCACATCACTAATATGTTATATAATGACGCAGGTGCGAACAACATAGCCTTAAATATAGCCTACCTGTGAGTAATTCCAGCGTCAACTTCTTAAAAAAATACCAATTTGTTTCAATGAGTCGAATGTAAAGATGACGCAATACAAAAAACTCACATTCTGTTTATTAATGCTAATGAGATAAGAATAATAAAAGAATTAATTCAGTTGCACCTATGATACATACATAATAAAAAAAATTGTAAAGACTCAAATGCTTTGTAAATTATTTTATTTATTAAGAATTATTCTTAAGTCGTGAATGTCAGATACGCACACTTTTTTGCAAGATAGAAACATTTACATTTATTAAGCTTAGACAAATAAGTATACAACGATCATATACTCGTATTTATAACACTGAATACTTACATACAACCGAAATTACATTATACAATACGAAACAGCATATCTTGATTTGACTATCTGTCTATAGGACATGTCTTTGCACCATGCTTTTTGGTATTTTCCGCACTATAAGGATTAACAAGAAATACATCCTTTGCTCGTCCAGGCATGTAAGAAAAAAATATATCACTGAAAACAATTTTTACATATTTTTATTTAGCTGCAATTTTGCGTATAGTTTTTTTTTGAACGCTTTCTGTACTTACATGAAAGCTTCGTTAGGATAAGCATCAGATTTTGTAGTTGACCACCAAAGTCTCGTTTGTTCAAGCTGTTTTAATTGATTTCTTGTCACGAAATCATTCAACAATATATTGAACTGAAATTAATAAAATGGAAATTGAATGACTAAAAAAAACTGGTTTTATGTTTTACAATGTATTTCAAAACGATGCGAGTACAATTCCAAAAAACATTTCGCATCAGTTGGTGACAATTATAAGCAATTGTACAAAATGATTCAATTTATTAAAGAAAATTTTAGTTTCATGTGGCGGCACTACAAAGATGGTGCGGTGCATACAGCAATTCGGTTCGCATTCATTTAAGCCGCGCGCATTGTTCTTATAATTATTTATGACCGTTGCAGGCGTTCTATATTGGTGTCAGCATCGCAATTGCACAGATTTTATTGCATTGACGTTCGTCATGGCACCTCGACCGATATTGTCTAGTGCACCTATTTTTTTTTAATAATCATCAGGAAACCTCCAACATAATCGGAGCCTATTTCCGCGTTATCACTTTCATTCCAGTTCTAACTTGCATGGCACTCGCAATTCCATTCTTCATACTATTTTTTCCTTACATTTATCTCTTATACTTTTTTAAAGGAGCTACAATTTTGCACTATTACTTGTCTTACTTTTTTTTATTTTAAACTAGGAAACCATGGTTGCCTCTTACTTCTATTTAGTTCCTATCACTAACTTATTTTTCCTTCTTCTACTCTATTACTTATCTTAGTTTTGTTTCTTAAACTAGAGTACGATAGTTTCCTTTATTTCTACTCTGTTCTATCACTATCTTATTTTGCTATCCTCTTAACTAAGTCTATCTATTATCCTATTGTATTTACTACTATCTGACTATCTTATGAACTACTGTCTTACTGCTCTATTTTTCCTACTCTGTGCCATACTAGTGTTAACTAATATTATCAGTATATTATGTAAGCATGTTTATCCGCTATATTCTTATTTATTACTTTCCTATTTTTACAGTATTTTACGTCCTATTTTACTATGCACCATCCAAGCTTGGGTAAGAAAACCTTTGTTATTTAAAATAGCAAAGATGTTCGCCAATTCCTTAATAATCCGTTCTTATTCAATCATAGTGGGCGCCGGATCTCACGGGTCACCATATTTCTTGGATCCGATCAACGGGAGGCATTTAATAATACGCTACCATCGATCGCGCAATTTCATCTCGTTTTCGACGTACCGGGCTATCGCGACTGAAACTATTATGCTCAGTGCCGAAATTACTTGCCCTCACACAATTTTTACATTTAGGTGGCACTTCCGCTAATACGTCGGGGCATTCCGATTTCATATGCGGTCCTCCACAGTGGCTGCATAAATCGACCGCTTCGGCGCAGAAGCGCTTTCCATGGCCGAATCCCAGGCAGCGAGTGCACTGCAGTAGCGATATCTGGTCTTCGGCACTGATGCGCTGCAGGTCGATATGCATATGCACATATGCCCTCTCCATTATCCTTCGCCATACAGTTGGCGAAGTGCTAATGACTATGTGGTCCGCAAATGGGTTTCTAGCTCACCTTCGATACTTTAAATCTATTCTCCCTTCCTCATCGTTGAGTTCGCGAAACACCTTCCGGTTCAGATTCCTCAGGGCTCTCATCACATCCTCTTCCGAGTTTGCCGCTAAGACGTCCTTTAGAATCAGAAGCACGTCACGGTTTTTCACCTACTCAACGGTGAGGCCCGTTCCTTTCTTCCCTAACTTTTCCTTGACCTTATTCCTTTCCTCGATCGTGCCGAAACCAATTATGATTTTTCCATCTTTTGCCTTTCTCACTGTTTCTATTTTGACCCATCCTTCCTTAGCGTCCACTATTTTTCTAACTTTATTTAACACTTCCTCCCCTGTTTCTATCCCCGTTTCAAATGACACCACTACAGAATGGAGGGTACTGCGTCCCTCAGCCGTCTTCCCGACGTTTAAAGCCACCACGTTTGCGTACGTCGGAGTAGTGGTGTGAGTTAGTGTTTCGCTTTGTAATTTGAGGCTTTCGCTTAGCTCCTCTATCCTCTTGTTAAACTCCTCTATTTTGTTTTTAAAGTCTTGCAACAATTTTGTACGCTCTTCCAATTTCGTTTTAAATAGATTAGACTCCGCGCTTATCAAGACGGTATCATTGTTCCTCTGTTTCGTCGCTTCTTTCTCACGTCCCCTTTCCTTTTGGCCCTCGCTACCACTCCCAGCGTTACTATCGGCGTCTTTGACGAGCTGGTACAACCGCTCAACCGCTTTTTTAAATTCTTCATCGTTTTTAGATTCTTCATCGCGTTGAGCTGGTTTGGTCTTTGCCCTACACAGTAGCGCTCTCGCCTCGACCCCTCTGCTCGCATACTGCTTTAGTAGTGGGCTAATCTGTGTACGGCTAGATGTTCCTGCCGAACTCGAAGCAGACTCAGCAGGGGGCTACGTCATTTTTACTTTCGGGGGCTGTACAGGGGTCTTCTGGTCTGGTTTTAAGCATGTTGCTTCTTTTGTAGCACCAGTCGGCACTGTGCGCTTAGTATTGGCAGTAGTAGGGTCCGTGTTCGGGGCTTCCCACTCGTCAATACTAAGCCTGACTTTCGACGCTCCAATAGAAATCCTACAGTCGTTTTGTTTTTTCACAGGAGTCCTTATACCCATCATATTGAAGGTGCCGATTCATCAATAAGAATGACGATTTACAAATATAAAATACGCGGTCAATAGTACCGTCTGTTATTGGTCACCAGGACCAGTCAGTAATTAGTGCACCTATTGTTCAATATAATCGCTAAGTGCACTACCATTTCTCGCAATATAACTTATTAACAATACGTACAAGATCATGCCACACAGTTACACCGCTTGTGTCGAATCCTCATCGTCGCTCAAGCTTCTTTCTACTCAAACAACATCTTAGCGACTTGGCATTTACCGTCATAGTTCTACCATAACCACTAATAAGTTTTTACCATCCTATAACGATGAAAAACTGTACACGTTCGCTAAAGAACTAATAATGATTGGATCGATATTGTATACAATAAGGAAATTTTTAATGTTTTTTTTATTTTAATTGATTGTTTACCAATTTTTGTATTAAATTTCGATGAGCCCAACTCAGGTTATGTAATTGTTTTAAAGTGAAAGGTATTGTATATGCTCGCGCCCGGAAATCCATGTGCTTTAGTTGAAGCCACCTTCTTTGAGATTTAAGTAATAATCGCTCTGCAATTTAAAATAAGAAGCATTATTATTAATTAACAGATTATTAATTAGGTATTTCAGTGTATAAGAAGTCATTAAATTCATTTAATATCTACTGCAGTAAAGAGGTTTACATATTGGCGGTGACCTCATATTGCAAGCATAATACATTACTGAGTAAAATAATTAAGCTTGTTCCACAGATTTTTTGATATGCGTATTTATAAACACGAAGATAGAACTTATTAGATTATAAATAATTTTATCAAACAATCTTTAATGATGAAAGTAAATTGGGCTTACTGTGAACAGCTGGAGACAATTTTCCTTTGACCCGTTTCCGGACCCATTCTTGTAAATTATTCAATAAGTTTGCTTGTGGTAAATGTGGAATAATTAGTGGGGAGTCTGATAAGTCAGCTAAAAATGCCTGCAGGAATAATATCAATATAAAATAACCTTAATTTTGAGCAAGTATTGAATATATACCAAGTCACTCGGAAAGTATTGCGAGAAAAAGTATTTATGTATGTGAGACTGTCCAGTTATAATTTATTTAAAAATATGTTTACTTATAAGTAAAAATAGGTACGTTCCAAATTCAAAACTTCTCTCCACATTTTTTGCGAGCTAATTAAAATTATCGTGTCTCATTGAAAAATGGATTTGCGTCGAGAACATTTTCACACTAAGATTTTATACGATTTTAAGTGTCGCCTGAAACCAGACAAATCGTACGATAGATTTCAAAAGGCATTCATGGATGAAGGCTCTTTTAAGGCAACCGTGTATCGTTGCTGTAATGAATTTACGCGCGGTCGACTAACTTTGAGGGATCAAGAAAGAAGTGGTCGCACTTTGACGACTGTTACGGAAGAAAACTTGCTTGTAGTCAAAAACTTGATCCAAGACAATAGACGAGTTCCATATCAAGAAATTCAGCATATACTGCAGATTGGATCAGGAAGCCTTCGCAAGATTCTACACGTGCACCTTTGAGTGTAGAGGATAGTTTCACGCTGGGTACCGCACAACCTCGTCGGTGTTCAGAAGGAAGCAAACAAGGGTGGAATGGTGCCATGATATGATAGACGAATTTGAAGCAGGCTCGTCTCGGCGTGTTTACGACATCGTTACAGGTAATGAATCCTGGATTTATCAATATGATCCAAAAACGAAGCGCCAGTTCGAGCGCGAGTCAGAAACGGTATGGGTGTTTCAAAACGAATCAACGCCTACCAAAATAAAGCGATCCAGAAGAGGGGAGAAGATTTTGATCACGAGCTTTGTCAATTTGACTGGCTACTTGCTGTTAATTCCATTACGAAACCAAAGAAGCATTAACGCGAATGGTATAGTACCAAATGCTTGGCAGAATTTTTCTCAGTTGTGAGCAACAAGGGACCAAACACAGGGCACCGCGGGCTCCTGCTCCACCACGACAATGCACCCATCCACACCGCAATCAAAACGAGTGACTTCCTAGACAGCACACCGATCAAGCTCCTGGATCGATCTTCCTTACAACCCTGACCGAGCTCCGTGTGACTTCTTCTTATTGCCAAAAATAAAAAATCAGTTCAAAGGGATACAATTTTCGTAGCCGGATGATGCGCTCTCAGCGTTCGTGCTAGCAAGTAAACGTGGTGTCTGCGGCGGACTGGAAAAAGGGTTTTAAAACTGGTTCAAACTCATGAAACTTTATATATAGGCTGGTGGAAACTACTTTGAAAAGATGTTATAAAATATATTTACCTATAAAACATTTTTTTAGTGTCGCGAAATTTTCTTTGTCCCACGTATTTTAAAATTGCTTTTTATATATATTATTAAAAACTGATCGTGTACACCACATGTGTCTCGCAGTTTCTTAAAATTACATATCTTGAAATTCATCTGATTCAAGTATTTAAAAAACCTACCGCTAGTAACTCCTTTTCTTTTAACCCCGAGGCTACGATCGACGGTGTAGAATCAGAATGCTGCGAAAAGAAATAATGTGTAACACTAATAAAAGTAAGACTACAGTAGTTATTTATTAGGAATGTAGTTAAATAAGATAATTAAAAATGAAAATGATCGGAAGATACATACCCAACTTTCTGACTTGAGGGCTTCCTGAAAGGTATCTTTGATAAAGTCCTCCATCGGATCTGTTTGGTATATTTTTGCATAGTCCAGCCAGAATGATCCATGCTTAGTGGGTTGATAGAAATATTTCTCATTAAGTTTTCCTTCATTAAAGAAATCGTACAGATGACCGCATTTACATTTTGAATCATAGATATATTCCATTACTTGGTGTTCCCTAATGTTCATGGAAAATAAATGTTAATGTATAATATGTATTTAATTTTATTTGCATTGTAGTATTAAGTATAAAAGAGCAAAACCATTTCTCCAGACAGTCACACGTATCGTCGCATTTTTCTTTCACATCCTTCGGAAATTTCCAATAACCTTGTAAATGGAAAAAATTGTTTCCGTCGCGCTCTATAATTCCACCATTAATTGGTATATATCCAGTTGGTAACAGCGACACAGCTAAGTAAATTAGAAATATAATTAACTTTATATGCTACATTGGCTCTATTACGGAGCAACCCATCGTTTATTACGTAACTCCACAGGCTCCGTTGTGAGACGAAAGGTTTTAGCAAGTATATTTTTAAGATGGTGATGTGGACAAAGTCAGTCCAAACTCGTTCAAATTAGGCGTTCAAAGTAGCACTTTTTGAAGTGAAGTAGTCATTACTTTTATTTAAAAAAAACGTCCAGTCTATGTACTGATATTATTAAACCACGTTTTGATCGTTTTAAATATTTAATGAGTTCAATGCAAACCAATTATCGTTTTCAATGCAAACGTTAAAGAAGACATGGTGAAAATTGTTAGAGTATGTTATTCTCCTGCAACATTAAACTGAATATCATATTATTTGGTACTTGCGCGTTTCATGGAAAAGGTTTTCTTAACGCTGTAACTTATAACCAGATGACTCAGTAGTACGTTTTGAAGTTCTATTCTATGTATTCAATCTATCACCATCAAAATTGTTTTGAATATAAAGTTTAAAAATACTAATTTTACTATATTAATCAAAACTCATATTAATCTGTGTATAGATAGGAAGAAGTGAAAACACGAACAGCAGGTAACGCACAGATTTAATTTTTTAAGCATCGGTAGACTGCTGCTGCTGGATTCGGTGAAGTTTTCGGTGTTAGTCTTATTGACGACTATTACAGCTTCATCGAAACTGGCTCGTGAATTCGGTAATCCGCGAGCTATACTTCGGTGGACGCAGTTACCACTTATTTATTAATCTACCTAACTATTGAGTAATTATGTATGTATGTGTATAACATATATCCTTTTATTATAAATATTTACAGGCAGGACAAAGTCCCCGCGTTTAGCACTTGCGGTGTTTCTACACCGAGAGCGTTTCCCGGGCGGCGATTGTGTGGAAGGTCGGTAGTACAGTCGGTAGTACAGTCGGTAGTTCTGCTCGCTAATCAATGTAAGGTGTGTTCCTCCAACGCTTTGGGGGTTGTGCATCAGTTAACGCCTCGCTCATGTAAAAAGACGATTGTTACTATGAGGTTTCAAAATTAATAATCATAATTTCCTTTAAAATTTAATCTGTGGTTTTCGCACTGCCTATAATCGAGTAAGAGCAAACTTTATAAAGAACTAAAATCAGTAACGATAGGAAGCGAGCTCACCACCCATTTACTCGAATACGATGAAGGAAAATTAATTTAGGACCCTGAAGAGGTGAAAAAAAAACTTTGCGGCGATATTTCAAAGCTGTTGAACAGCTATGTGGAAAGCTGTATGGCAAACACAGAGGAGGAATACAACGATGTAATGGAATATGCACAAAATGTTCACTGACTGTCAATAACTTTTACTAAGCCCAATGACACTGTAGACAGGGATGCCTCTTTAAATAAATTTAGAAAAAACCGCAGAAGCTGATAAAACTTGTCGAGGTTAGTACAAGTATCGATGAGGGTCAGGGTAGTCTCTAAATGAACCCATGAGTTTGAAGTGGTGACTGAGATCCAACAAAAGAACACACACCTCATACACTGCACAGGAATATGTAATCTGAAAAAAGTCGATGGCGGAGTGAATTTTAACGATATATATATAAAATAATTGGTTACGCCGATGATCTGGGATTCCTTGGACAGCGTAAGACCAATGTGCGAGCTATGGCGGAGGGTCCTACAGTAATAAGTAAAGAGAGTTGGCCTCAGAATCTGCCGTGAAAGAACAGAATACATGAAGAGATACAGGAACATAAGGGAGAATAGAAATGATCTAGAAGTGAAGAGTCACACGTATCAAACTGTAGACAAATTGAAGTATTTAAAATGCACCATTACAAATACAAACCAGAGAGATGAAAATATTGTTATCCGTATCTAAAACGCTCTTAGATGCACAGTATCCCTTCTCAAGATTCTAGTACCTAAGTTGACAAGAAGAACGAAATTCGTGCCTACAACTACCAACTTTTATTACACCAAATTTAGTAGAGGGTTACTGGTAACTCCACGTCTTCCTGACGGGACGTTGTAGGGGAGCTTAAATGTTGTAAATTTAACCCTCCCTTTGTACGGCCGAAAATTAATAATTTTCGAGATAATTTGAATTTTTAAGGTTTTTGAAAAATTCCCTAAATTTCTATAAATCAAGACCAAAAAAAATTACATATATATATGTAATTTTTTTTGGTCTATCAGGTTTTTTTGCCCATTATTTACTTTTGTGACTCTTAAACACAGCTAATAAAAAAATTACACTAAATTATAATTTATGTTTATGAGGAATTCATAATTTACACATTCGGTAATTCATATCTTATGTTGTAAAAAAAAACCTTGTCTAGTCAAAAATAATAGTATGACGCTGATCATACAAATCACTAGAATAAATTGCCCATTTAATTAGCTATCTAAAATGGTATTAATAATAATAGCAAATTTTCTATTGTTAAGTTTAAGGAATTTTATACCTGTCTTTGGTTAATGAGACAAAATAATGATAAAATACAACTTGCTCAAAATGATCTCTTCGATTACGGATGCAAGCCCGGATTATTTTTCTGACTTCGATTTTTCGCACTCATCACCTAGGTGTCTGAGCTACCGAAGCGTAGCGGTATGGTTTCTTTAGAGCCAATGGGAGAGGATCGTGACACGAAGAAAGTGTACAACCAAATGGCAAACGACTGGTTGGAGCTCTTAAATACCTCTGAAGAGACGCAGTCGCTTAAGACGTACTCAACTTAGGCCATAGCGATTGGCGAGAGTTATTACAAGGACGAGTGGAAGGGCGTAATCTGGTACCGGAGGCCAAGATTTATTTTGGGTCATTGCGCTACTATAGTAAGTAAGGTCACAATCAGAGAGGTTCAGATAGTGTACATAAAACTTATATGTAGGGTCTAATTAATTTATTACAGAGATTTATATAATATACTACTATATATATAAATCTTAGGTTTAAGTACTATATATATGCGGCGCCCTTCTTCGAAGCCGCGGATGCGCGGCCTTCAGAGGGCCGTTGTACAGACGGCCCTCTTGCTGTTCCTCCTCTCGCCGCTTCCGAGTCTCTCCACCTGAACGCTCAATCGCCTCCCACTCCCCTCCTTCTCTTTCTCATCTTTGGTTTTTGGTTTAAAGATAGTTCCATAGTTGGTCCCACGATCAGCAAGAGAAAAGACGGTCCACCCCCGCAGAGCCCCGCTTGCGAGGGTAAGGCTATATACTATAGGGGTCGCCAGGTACCTATAGGTTTTTAAGAGTGTTCTTTCTGGTTTGAAGAGTTTTCCTTCTCGCGGGCCGGCCAATTAAGGCAAGCCCCCGGCCCACCGCGCCACGACGTACCCCTGAGCGTCAACCAGGGGTCGTTGAAGTGAACGCAGCGGCTTACGGAGGGTGGTGAAGCGACGCAGTCTCCACCACCGTTGACGGCTACCGCCCGACGGCAGGGTTAGTGCACGCCGGACCCGTCCTCCCTACGACCGGCCGCCCCCTACGGGTCAGACGCCGGACCGCCTGACAGAACAGGCGGCTTTCCAACGGGTGTGTCGCTCTTCGTCTGGCCGCTCCCCGTCGAGCCTGTCCGGTATGGGAAGCCCTGTCCGGCATAGCCTCACGGATCCCAGCGGTACGCAAGCCCCTCCACCACGGCAAGGTGGCGACACGTCGGAGGTGATATTATGGCGTCCTTCATTAACCTATAATGTAATTTACGAATTGTGGCTACTGTTAATTTACTGTTCGTCTTCGTTATGTATACAATTTTTATGACGATTATTCTATCGAGAAACTAAGTTAAAGCGAAAGGCACACGCATTATATCAAAAAAAAAATCGATGTATTATATATTGATTTTGATAAGAAATATCTAAAAAATGTTTTTAATGATGAATTTTTACCGCAGCTTGATGGATTCTAAAAAAATGCATTTTTCTATTTTTGTGGCTATCATTTTTTCTATTAACACATACTCGTATATTGACAACACTTACTGTTCAAGACGTAATGTGGCTTCCCGCCGCAAAACACAACACCGGTAATGTGGTACTGAGCGTTGGCAGACGGTGCAGTGTACTTAGGTTTTGCTTTCTTTTTTAACATTTTTAATTTGCTTAAATATGCAACTAATTTTGGATCACTGTTACCTATTAAACAAATAGCAGAAATTAATATTTTCCTTTTTCTTATCGGTAATGGGCTAGCACTTGATCTCATTTTCACCTAATGTTGAGTACCAATGAAGTTATAGATGATGAAGCGTACCCGCCGAACATGTTTCTGGCACTCAAATTATTGAATGCCGGAACATAGATATGATGTTAATAGGTTTAGGTGGTCATGCGGATAAGAAAAAACCCTATTGTCATTTAAGCTCCACTGTTTATATGGCCCGGTAATCGAATCCAGAACTTTTACATACAGGTCAACAGTCAACCATTGCGCCATGGAGATATTCAAAGAGTCCTTGGCATTAATATAATAATAATAAGATGGAAAACTGTCTATCACCAAACTAAAAAAATAATTAAATTGGCTTAGATTGTAATGGAGGTTGCGAATTAACGCCTTTTTTTATTGTAAATATTGTTACAGGAGGGTCGATCAAAATGTAATGATAAACGGGTATTTCTAATAAAGATAAAAATCCAAAAAAATTTTTTCGCTTCTTCAGTCCTTCACTACTTCCCAGCTAAAAAAATATATAAATAGGACGTCATTTGGAGGAGCTACATTATAGCTCGCGGATCACCGGATTCGCGAGCCAGTTACGATG